>JANHFK010002119.1:84293-96142 GCA_036250565.1 Sibynophis collaris | reverse complement strand
CTATGGTGCTGGAGAAAACTCCTGTGAGTCCCTTGGACTGCAAGGTGATCAAACCAGTCAGCTACTTTGGACACCTAATGAGAAGGAAGAACTCACTGGAGAAAAGCCTAATGCTGAGAACGATTGAGGGCAAAAGAAGAAGGGGATGACAGAGAATGTGGTGGCTGGATGGAGTCACTGGAGCAGTTGGTGTGAGATTAAATGGACTCCGGGGGATGGTAGAGGACAGGAAGGCCTGGAGGAATGTTGTCCATAGGGTTGCGATGGGTCAGATACGACTTCATGATTAACAACTACAACAAAATAGTAGTATGATTTTATGGAACAAGAAAATATTTTCTACAATAGTCAACATATCAATCTTCCATGTCCACTAAACTATGATGTACTCAATCAAAGCCTGACCACAGCATAGTATTGGCATTTTCAAGGAAGAGTTTTGGGACCATGGCTGTTGCCTTACATCACAGCTTACATATGTATTATCCTATTCCAGGCCATATAAAGGCAAGCAGAACCAGAATTATTCAATTGCTTGTCTAACACTGCATTGTTAGTGAGTCAAGCTACTCACGTGGTACACCTCCTTGTATATATAAACATGGAAATATCTAGATGTGAAAAGTAACATGAGTATTCTTTTTATCTCACCCTTTTTTTTCTTTTTTCTTTTATTACGGCTACCTGATAACAGTAAATGAAATCCCCCCCTCCTCCAAAGCTTCATTTCAGTTTCAAGCTTCATTACCCAGGGGGAAAAAATACTAACTATGCAGTAGATGGCATATATATCCAATCACTATTAGTCCATTTGTTTTCAATAAAACTGGTTTTGCATATTTGCTAAATCCTCCATACAGATGCATGCCAACCAGTAGGTTAGAAATGATCTGGCAATAAAACACTAGCATTTGTTGGTACAGTCTGTTCTGTTCTTGCATGTGAGTATGTATGTGTGGGGAGAGAGGAATAGAGAGGAGGCTGAATCTTTTAAAGCAAACAAAACAAGCACCATGCTCAACTTCTTGAACCAGCAAGGTTTGGGGAATGCATTTTTGAAGCAGTTCAAGAATCAAGAATTGTATCAGGGTACAATAGCCTTGAATAAGTCAGTTTTTCAGAAAAAAATGAAACACTTGCATTGCCAACAGCTCAGATTCAAAAAACTAAGAATACATGTGTAAACTTTTTTTAAAACCTAAATTGAGCTGTATGTATAGCACAAAAACTAGAAAGTATTGGTGCAGGTAGATGATAATCAAACTGGTTATCCATGGAAAATGACAGCTCTTTCTGTACGGTAATTTAAGCATGTTCTCTCTTACCATCAGATATCGCTATGGATAATGAAAAATTCCTCCCTGCCCAGCAGGTGTCAACTTTCTGCATATCAGTGGAGGCAGCTAGAGTTCCACAATTAGTGAGGGTTGGGTTTTTTTTTATAACTACAGAAATGTTGTTCAACTCTTCTCTTCTAGCTTTGACAACTGGAATGGTACATGCCCAGCTAAACAATTTTCCCACTGCCAACAATATTTTATTTCCCAAACACTGACTATAGTAGATTGTTTATTAATCCTTCCACTGTAAGCAATGAAATCAAATAAAACCAAGCTAACTTTGAGTAGTCATATTACAGTAATTTTTATTCTCCATCAGATTTGTATAGGAATATAATCAGCCATTCACTTTAAAAAGCTAACTTTGACAAAGGTTAAAATAGTAAGATGATGTCTACTAAATCTACCTATCCATATACAACATGCATAGTCAATTAAATTCTATTTAAATAAATTTGCATAATTCTTAATTTATATGAGGAAATTTTATAATGGTGTAAGTGAATTGTGAAACAGTAATAGATGATTAAAGATATTCCCTGTATATGATGCCTTAGGCTTGGGTGAATACCATTTGCCTTTCTCCTGAGATCTCATAAAATGTGATTATAAACTAATCTTTGGATTTCATCCAACAATAATATTATCAGTTATACAATGCATCTTTACAATGATTCAGTTGATTACAACAGTAATCATTAAAGGCTTTTACAAGGTTGCAAAATAGTGACAGCACATCTTTGATTTAATTGTTTGTTTACTTGCCTTTTAGAGAAAGCGTTAATATTCTATACAAGTGACTTGTTTAAAAGCAGTAAATTTGTTTCATCGCATTAAAAATGAGGTTTTTTCTGAAAAATGCTCTATGTACTAACTAAGAATGGTGCTCACACTACTGCTCCTGCCAGTAGTACAAAAAGATTTAGAAACCCACTGATTTTCTTTATATGCCTGGAGAAAGAGAAGGGAAGGGAAGGGAAGGGAAAGGAAGGGAAGGGAAGGGAAGGAGTGGCCAATTGCTTTATCAGTTTTGTGCCTTTCTCACTACCTACTATGATATTACTTTTGTAATAGCAAAATGTCTGCCCATTTAGGATTATGAATCAAGCTTTAGGTACAACAAATGCTTAAAGTTTGAATTTTTATTAGTTGTCATAATGCTGTCAGCCCTCCTAGGTATAGGAAAACAGGACTAGATGAATTAATTCAACTTTATTGTATGGCTACATTAATAGAATCTTGCAAGTCTGACACTGACACTTTTAATGACTTGAACAATAAGGCAGATCCTTCCTAAGTTTCTTCCTCTGATTTTTAATCCTTTGGGGGGCCCTGCCTTTCTTGTCTGAATGTTAACTAGACAGCATCTTTTCCACCTATCATCCAATCTTTTGCATCCCTATACAAATGGTGACCAAAGTGAGACTCTGTAGATGCAACTGTAGTGAAAAAAAATAATTTCTTTTACTTAGCAGACTTTTAAAACAATGCTCCTCTTATATCACTCAACTAAATCTTATTCTTCATTGGACACAAATCCATTATATGATCAGTGTTAGAATGGCCAGAAAGATTCTCTGTTATTCTTTTTGGAAAATAGAGACATACATACAATAAGAATGTTTTCCATACTGGCAGTAGCTTTCTACACTTTTGAACAAATATTTGTTGAGGTCTACCTGAAGATTCTAAGGTTAGAACTTAAATTCAGTGTGGATGCTTCACTATTAAACTGCAGAGATTTTGGTGAAGTTTGCTCATCTGATATTTCAAGTCATAAAAGAATCCTAAAACTCATAATTCGTTAATATTAGGAAGTCCCAAAACTTGTACCTGGATTTTTTGATATGAGAATGAAATTGGTGAAGGAAATAAAATATAGGACCTGAAGCTAATATAGAAACTAAGACCTAACTCTAGCATATTTACATTTCTGAATGGCCACTTTGTTTTAATAAAGGAATCCATTGATCTCATCAACTGGAAGCCAAATGCACACATACACACACACTCTTAATAGGATGTCCAAGACTAGCTTACCACAGAGGTAAGCAGAACATAGTATTTTATCATTGTTTCTAACTACTTTGCAGTGATAGCTTGATTGGATTACACACATATAACAATGTGCTGTCTAGTGGAAAATCTTTTTAATAAACACTTGTGGATTCAAAGGTCAGATCATGTGCAATGATTTGTACTAAACTAGATAAGCTCCTTTTATAACTCATTTGTAGCTCTGTCTGTAAACTACAGAAATTAGTTTGTTTAGGGGAGTAATAAAATAAGGCAAACGGTAATCAAGGACATTCAGTATTAGAAAATGGGTTTGAAACATTTCAGGGGTTTTGTCTCTGTATAATCATACACAAAACTGTTTGCTTGCCACCAGGATATGTCTTCCCAACCACAGGTTAAACACAGAGCTAATTTATACATGATGAAGAAAAAACAACAACTAGGATTCAGATCACTCCATAAAAAAATTGTTAAATTCTTTAATCTGAACACAAATCCCACCATCAGACTCACTTACAGGATGGCATGCTGATTAATTACCGTATTTGAGGCCAGCGATGAGAAAATAGAAGATCAATGTTCCTAAGGTACACCCAATTAGTCATAAGATTTTAATCCTGGCCTACGTAAAGAGAACATTATTTTTAGGCACAGAAGGAGACATAGAAAGCAGGGATAGGAAAATCCATGGCCATTCCAATATTGCAGGATTACAATTCTCATCATCCCTGATGATTAGTCATTATGGCTAGGATTAATGGGAGCTTGTGTTGATTAAGGGAGTGCACTTTTCTCATATTTAAAAAGAAATCTGTAGCACTGTAATTTGCCGAAGTATTAAGCATATAAAATGAAAGTTATTTCAGAATATGTGCGACACATTTGTGGTTGGGATTAAAAAATAAACAAATTCCAATAACCAAAAAATGGTTACAGCAGTCATTTTCTTCATAGTAGACAGGACACTTTAAGCTATGCAGAGGCTAGAAACAGTGTTTATAGATTCCTGAAGATTTCAGTGGACTAGTTAAGATTACTTACAATTTCCTTATATGAACTACAAAGGGGCAAAAATACTGAATCAGTTATATTTAACAGCTGTGTTTTATCAGTGTATAGCATGTGCAGGTTGTCGATGACCAGGAAATGCAGCAGAATTTTCTTCCTTGCTTGACTGACCAGCAAACTGGTTATAATTCAAACAAACAAAAGGAAATTATAAAACTCATTCAGTTCAGAAATTGGCTGAGCAGAAATAGAAAGCTGTAGAGAAGTGCTAGATCTTGATTCCTGACAAGAATTCAATTCTTAATAATGAAGGAAAGGGAAATTTCTTAAAGAGAATTTTAAAAATTCATTTAGCCAACTAAGCTGTGTGTAAGTGAACATAAGTAAAGTTAAAAATAATGTCCCAACTCTTTCTACATTGAAGTTGCCACCTGTAAACAGACCTACACATATTAATTCTAATATATCTAAGCAGGCAGACAGAAGAGAGTACAATGGATTTACACATTTGAGGGATATAAATTTATAGAGATTGGGAATAGAAAAACACTGAGGGCAGCATTTCTCATCCTCAGTAACTTTAACATGTGAGGACTTCAACTCTCAGATTCCCCAGTCAGAATGGGGAATTCTCTCCACAGATCTTAAAATTGATAAGACTGAGAAGCAAATCCAAAAGAAAATGATCTGCTAAAGCTTCACATCTGGCTGATTAAAGAAAAAGTTTTCCACTCTCAGGTAGAATTTGAGAGATAGAATTCAACCAACAAAGTTGTTAATTAGGAACTGTCCAAGGTCCTACAACTCAGTCTTATGTCGTATTGCAGAATTCCATCTGTTGTGCTTTGTGATTTCCTCTATGGTAAGCAAAGGACACTTCATCATTGACTAGAACTAATTAGCAAGGAAAGGTACACACTGATGTGAACTAATTAAATTCTATTTGGATCTAATGCTATGTACAGAATGCATTTGTTAATATGACTGGATCTGCTGCTTTTTCTAAGTAAGGAATTTTTGAAGTGATCTTGTAACAAATAGCAGACAAAACCTGCAACTTCTCTAGTTAAATGAAGATCAGCCACCTTGGCTATTTATCTCAGATACTTTTATAACTGTTAGTTTCTAGGGTTTTGTTTTATATCTGAAAGAGGAATTGTTGGTGGCTGATTCTGGGTTAAGACCCCTTTTTACCAACACATTTAGATGTAGTCAGCCCTAAGTACAAAGGAAAGAGGGAAAAGCATCAGACAGGATGCAGGATGCTCCTGCAGTACAGCAGATCAAATCTCACCAGCTCAAGGTTGACTCCATCCTTCTGAGGTAGGTAAAATGAGGACCCAGATTGTTGGGGGCAATATACTAACTCTGTAAAACCACTTAGAGAGGACTGTAAAAGCACTATGAAGTGGTATATAAGTCTAAGTGCTATTGCTATTGCTATTTAGTAGACATACTCCAGAATCCATCTCCTTATCTAACCTAACAGGAGTTAACCTGAAGTCAATTGTGGTTTCTGGGTTCAGATGATATTGTAACAAGATTATAATGACTTGCCCAGCAATTAATCCTGAGTACTTTTATATTAAATAGATTTATTTCCTAACTAGAAAAAGATGTTTGGGTTTGTGTGACATCATGCTAATCACTGTGTGTCTTGGGAACACAACTTACTTGCTCTGAGTCTGATCTTTCTTGAGTATTATATCAAACTATTCTTTCAACCTTATTCCCTGGTTGGGGAGAGCTCTTGTCTTTTTCTCTTTTTTCACCATCATGATATCCACTATCAGTTTTTTTTTGTCTGTGATACTGCACTATACCTGAAGACTGATTCAACCAAACCTTGTTTATTTTTTTAAAAAAAGGTGATATATGGCAGAGTTGAAAATAATCTAGATGCTTTTTTATTAAATGTGCATTTTCTCCTCCATTTGAATGTCTATTAATATTTTAGTATGATGATACCTGTTCATTAACGCACACACTATTTTGCCAGCCACATAAAATAGTAATTATGATGAGTTTCTTTAGATCCACAAAATGTTAGAATTTAATGAGAATGTTCTTCATAAAAATTTGCACATAGATTGCTCCTGTCCTTATACTCTCAGTTTTCATGCTAATTTTTAACAAGCCAAAGTACAGTAAATGGAACAATTTTCTTTTTGTTACTTGGTATAACTCTTCTCTGTCCAGAGAAAACTAACAGATGCCATGTATTTTTAGAATTCATCTGCATTGAATTCATGGAATTATTATCATACTACTGTTTCTGACATATACTTCCTTCTTTTGTTCAATAATTCAACTACATACTATCTTTAAAGATTCAGAACTAGAAATTTTTCTCTTTTCTCTCCTATTTTAGTCTTGTACATTTTTTTTGAAATCAAATCCTGAATGGAAGTGACTCGTTTCTAATATTTTGGAAATGCAAGAAGTTATTACTCCAACACATCTAGAAGGCTCAAAACTGGGAAAAGCTGGTCTACTCAGTTACAAAAGTAGTAGTTATCTTGGCTCTGTCTTAAGTTAAATTAAATTCCCCTTAAATTAGGGGGAAAAATAAATCTCAAACAAATAGATTTATATTTTCAAATATTTCACGATGTGATATCTCATGATTATCATCTTCATCAGCATCACTATTCTTTATGTCTCTACACTTGGGTGAGTATTGTAATTTGACATCATAGCAACTACATATCCACTCCATGGATGTACAGCATATATTACAAAATTGTACCAACTAATATATTAAATGAACAGAATAGCGCTGTTATGTTATCCTAACTAATAAAACTCACCTACCCTCCCATTTACATTTAATATGCAGTCACACTTATTTGCAGCAGGAAGAACATATCCATGTGCCTTTTCCTTTTCTCCTTTCCCTTATCAAAGTGAACAATGCTGAAAGTGAGTCATTGTCATCATGCCATGCATCTCTCCTGTTTCTGTGAAGCAGAGATAGAAATCTCTATCATCTAACATTTGTTAGATCTGACCAGAATATTAGAGAAGAAATACAGAGCAATACTGGATCCTTTGTAATAATACTTGATGCACAATTCCATTGTCTGCTGCTCCATAGTTTTCCTTGACAAATGGTGCAAATACACGAACAGGAGATGGTTGTGCAAGCCTACATATTGATAAAATAAGTTTATTTTTCACATCTGTACTAACTACTAACTTGGAGGTGGTGGGCATAGACAACATTCAGATCCCCCCCCCCCTTTTGCTCCTTAAGAACCAGCTATGCGTGTGCTGTCAGGGACTAATGAAAATAAGCTGCTGCACCATATGTCCTTAAAAACACTTTGACTTTATTCCTCTCTAATTATTAAGCTTCTTTTGTGGCAGTAAGCCAGTGAGAAAGGATTAGAGAGGTTACTCTGCACCCATGAAAATCTCTTGGTGACTGCAGCACTGCTTGGAGTGTCCTGAAAGATTTAATGTAATCCCTGCTCTAGGGCTGCTACTGCCATTACTGCCTTCATTCTATTTAGATTCATGCAAATGCCAATCTGATATCCAGCTGTTTTTGTACCAAGAAATATGTTCTAATACAGTCATCAGCCTGGTCTTGTGTTCTCTAGATGTGTTGGATCCCAGCACTATTATCCCAGGAACCTTTAAGTCAAAAATTGTTGCTACAGGATGTTTACATTCACAATCCTTTTACATACTGTCATTCTGGCCAAGGGTAGGGAGAAGATAAACACAAATCACATGTCTTCTATAAGTAAATAGTTAAAAGCACATCCTAAGTCTCATCTTATTAAAATGGTTGAGACATATGTTTTCATTCATGTAAATGTAGATATCAGACTTTCAATCAATACCTAACTAAGTTAGCCCAAGGGCTGCATACTAAGTGGAAAATACAGAGTTGCTGTTTCTTCTAGGCTGAGGGTTATGTTTAACTTTTGAGTGGCAGGCAACAACTGTAGTATAATGGGCAGGACAAGAGCAAAAACTGAATTCAATTTCAACTAAGTGTTATTATAATTATATTTAATGTTTGTCACATTAAATGGCAATTTAATAACTTTTAGAAGACTCCCAAAGCTACATTGAATTCCATGTGGCCCTGAAGCCTTAGGCTGTTTATATTAGACCAAGATCACTGAACTGAGATTCTGTTGAGCCAAACTATGAAAATCATACATTTATGGATTAGTTAAAAGAAAATTGACTCTACAATGGTTTCATTTTTCTTAGTGCAGAAATCCAAAGATTGAGAGAATTCATTAACTTTAATATTTATCTAAATCTTAATTTGCAAAGATAGATATAAAGATATACAGCATAGCTGGCTTTATTTACTGATACAATAAATTCTAAAACAGATTATTATTTTTTGTATATTCAAAAAATCTGGAAAATATTAATAAGACTAGAAAACCAAAGAGCCCTTTGGTATAATCTATTGAAATATTTTGATTGCTCTTACATCCATAGGTATTAAATATATGATGAAATGGATCTACATACTAAACTGCTAAAATATGTGTATATATGGCCCATGGAATCAATATAAAATGTTAGCCATTAATTCAATCTCACTGATTTCATTATTATTTTATTTATTTATTCATCCATTCATTTATCTGTTTATTAACTTTATCTGCTGCCCATCTCCCCAGTAAGGAAACTCTGGGTGGCTTACAGATCCTAAAAAGGTAGAAAAACAATGAAAATTTTAAAACTATGCAAAATGAACAAAAAATTAAACTATGCATGGGATCTAAATGCAAATAACCCTGAATCTAAACTGGCATGATTTTATTCCTACTCTAAATGATTAAGGGGTTATCAATGGGATGATATACTTGCATATGGAATTTCATAATAGCTGCTAAAATTTTATCTTTAAAAAGAATAAGCAATTACTTACTGTGAAACAATAAAACAAAAAGGGTGGCATGAAACATTTGTGAATGGCCATAGTTTAACCAATTGTAGGAAAGAGCAGTTTATTCTGGAAAAGCTTCTGGAAAAGCATAAAAGCAAATGTAGACTTTTACAGGTCAGCCTTTTCTTACACTTAACCACATATTATTGGCTGCGGCTTAATCATATTATTGTTAACTTGCTTACTCATAGATAAAGCCAAAACAAAGAAGGACCTTGGATTAGACTGGGCTGGGTTTTTGTTGTTTAATTTTTATCTCTCCAAATATTTTCGGTAAATTAGTCTAGATATGAAGTATGAGATATTTAGGGTGCTTATGTTTGTATGAAAACACATTGACTCCTGTATTGGGTTGGGTATTTTAAATATTCACTCTAATCTGTGCAATATTTGATTGCTGTGCAATCAGGATGTGTCAACTTCTGCTGTATTGTCATTTCTCAGTATGGAAAATGTACTTAACTTTGCTCCTTTCTTATCACTTTCTACCTAATTGCTCCTTTATTACGATAGGAGAAGATCACTTGAATAAAAATGTGGCATGAGTATTGCTCCCAAATGCATCTCCCTTAAGGGCAGGCCAGACATCAGCATGCAACATGTTAATAGCTTGGGCAAAATAAAGAATGGGGTATTGTCTTTTCCTAAAACCAATTAAAGAGCAAGAGAGATCAGTCTCTCTGTGCCTTGCTAAGTACACAGACATTTGCATAGGCTTAATCCTGTGTGGTGAATGTGGTCAAATCAGTAGCAGCATGGAAATAGGTTCCTGTAAAAACCACAGAAGGAAATTGAAGAATTATAGCAGCACTACACCAACAAAAATAGTATTACTATGATGAATATTATTCATAATTTTGTTCTCTTTAATAGGGGTTTGAGGGATTCAAAAATTGGGGGGGAACTATGTGAATCTGGATCTGTTGGCAGCGTTCCCTATTTTATACTGTGTCAATTTGCAGCTTGGGAAGACTTAACAGAAAGTGCCAGGTAGCTGTTCCCATGCATGCTCAACAGGGCATTCCTAACAGATCTCTTCGTCAATGAGCTCAAGTTTACATCCTCTCTGAGCTGGCCTGGCTCCACTACATATCAGAGAGATTGCAGCACTATAATTGACCTTGTTCTCCTCCCAAAATGGAACAGAGTGAGGTCAACAGCAGGCATCCTTGAAAATAATACTCCAGTGCTAGGGAAACAGTGCCTGAATCTCTTCCAGGCTTTTGAGAAGTTAGTTGTGATACTGTGAGTTATACTATGGCCAGATGTCTACAACTGTGCACATATCCCATCCTGGCCATTGACTCTTTAACTGTACTGAATTTTAGGAGAGCTAATATTTATTGCATTCATCTTGAAAAGAGAGTTTCACTAAGCAGATTTACAAACAGGGATTGAGAAGAATGAGAAAGGAATGAGGAAATGCAAGTGAAGTTATCTGCCTGAACCATTGCCAGCTAATTTCAAACATCTATTTTTTATTACCTTCCCATTATTTAATTTAAGCTCTCATCCTTATTGTCCACATTTTACAATCCTGCTCTCTTTTCTGCCTATTTTGTTTATTAATCATTAATATCCCTTATTCATGTTTGCAGAGTACAGTAGTAAAAGATAATAATAATTTGCACATAATTTGTGTGGGCACACATTCAACTATACTAATGTTCTGATTGATTAAAATGCTTATATTTTTAAATATTTGGGTTGGAATAT
This sequence comes from Sibynophis collaris, assembly GCA_036250565.1. NCBI lineage: Eukaryota > Metazoa > Chordata > Lepidosauria > Squamata > Sibynophiidae > Sibynophis > Sibynophis collaris. The sequence continues at coordinate 85,135 of JANHFK010002119.1, read as the reverse complement.
ATTTTTTAAAAACACTACTCAAATCTAATACTAAATAAAAAATACAATCTAGCCACAATCAAAATTATTAAGCCAGGATTGCTTATTCTTCCACATTGCTGTACAAAGAAATAGTTCTCAACAAAAGCCAATGCACTTAGTTAAGACTATATAGTTAGAAAACTGCTCACTATGGATAGCAGCTATCTTCTCTTTAGCTTTGTAGCAACTCTTGACAGAGTAAGTTGATCCAGAATGATTTTGCAGATACCTAGCTTGTAACTTATTACAACATCCAAATCGAAGTTAATAGCATTTTACAGGACATGCAATTACAGTTCCAGTGTTGAGTGTCAAGTGCATAAGGACTGAAAAATGACACAAGTTTCAGTCCCTCCACAATTCTCAGGCAAATTATACTTTCAGGTCATTTCTATTATGAGATAAGTTCACCTATAAAATGGACTGAAATACCAAATGACAAGATTATTTTAAACCAGCTTTTTGTAACAGGAATCCTCATTTGTTAGGAATAATTCCCATTACTCTTCAGTCATTTTGTTGGTTGGGTTTGTAATCACACTTATATTGGTCTTGAACATGTAATGGTGATCATTAATACAATGTCCATATTATGAAGTTCTTAAGGTGGGAGGGAGAATATAATCATATCATTGCATTATGGTTCACATTAGTGGTGAAATCTCCCTGGTTCTATCCGGCTCGCTGAAGTGATAGCGGCCCTGCCCACCCGCCGGGAAGTCATTATGTCCTGTTTTTTATTTATTATTTATTTATTTATTTGATTTATATGCTGCCCTTCTCCGAAGACTCAGGGCGGCTTACAATGTGCTAAGCAATAG
>JANHFK010002119.1:72988-84193 GCA_036250565.1 Sibynophis collaris | reverse complement strand
TCGAACCTGCAGTAAATGCAGGCAGCTGGTGTTAATAACAGGGTGTTTAGACCACTGTACTACCAAGGCTCTTTTGAACCATTTGCACATGCACAGAAGATGTATGCATGCACATAGTATGTGCACACTCCCATGCAGGAGCACCCCCAAACCGGTAGCAAAGGTAAGTAGATTTCACTGCTGGTTCACACCTATTTTATATACATGTTGAAACAATATTCCACATTTGTAGGGCACATAGGAATTGGAATGTGTTTACATTGCTGTCTCCATTGAGGGAGAGAAAAGAGAATAATTGACCTCCATGACCAATGAATGGTGCCATTTCTGAAAATGTCCCCTCCATAAGGGTTGTAGCATTCTGTTCCAACCCACTGCTACATTATGCACAACCAGAAAAATAGTTGCAGCTATTTCCCATGCTTCAAAATGCAAGACTATGCGGAAGATTTAGCTGTGCAGATCATCATACTAAAATTAAAACACCCTGGGCGTTTGGATGAATAGCACTGACAGAGTTTTGCCAATTTTTAAAGTTGTTCAAGGCAGCTTTTAAAATAAATCAGTTCTAGAGGTGATATATTTCAGCCATAAAAAACTTTCAGTACTTATTCTGCTTTTAACTGTAGGCCAGGGAGCAGCTGGTATTCTGTGCCAGTACATGTAATACATGCAGCTGCTTGGGTGTCTTTTTTTTAACCTCTGCCTGATCACTAGTAAATTCTTTTTTTGCTATTCATGGCCAGAAGTGCCATGTGCCTCTTCCGAGCCCTTCTGAAAGAACAAGTGGAAAGGATCTCTGCTTCATACCAGTGGCTGCTTTGGGAAGACTGTGGGGAATAACCTTTGCTATTTATAGATAATCCCATTTTAGAAAGGTCAAGCTTTGGAGTATATTTGTTTGAACCTTACTGTGGGAAGGGGAGAGAAATCACTGCTCACTTGATCTTAATAGTTATTTTCAAGTTGATAAAAATGACATAAACTAAAGGCCAGGAAGACAAGGAACCACTGCAAAAGGATTAAGCAGTTGTTGTCTTATTTTGTGTCATAGATTTCAATGAATTTCTCCCTCACACATACAACTTTTATAAGTGCTTGCTCTACCATGTTAAAGCACTTAATTCACACATTGTGTGCTTTTGATAATGCTGCAGAGAGAACCAAATAACTTTGCTTATCACACATGGCTTATTGAAGACAAGAGGTCATTATCAGCACACCAGCTAGCCAGAATCTCAAAATGGCTTGATGTATGCATGCTTTCTTATCTCTGGCAAAGAGAGAGAGAGAGAGAGAGAAATCACTTCTCAGAATGACTCACACAAAGTCTACAAAGCCACACTGGCTTAAATCCAGTCTATACACATGCAAAAGTACACTTTAAAATAAAACCTGATAGGATGGTAATTCTCAACCAAGCTGTCACTTCTTACATGGTATCTTCTATATATTTGGTCCAGGTAGTTTGACTAAGAACAAAAGAACTATTGTATACGTTCAGGGGTCTGCAACCTTAAACACTCAAAGAGTCACTAGGGCCCATTTCCCACAGAAAACAAAACACCGGGAGCCACAAAACCTGGGTGGGTGTGGTCAACTTGACATCACTCACTCCCACCCAGTCACATGATCTCCCCAGCAATGCCTACCCAGGTTTTGTGTCTCCCTGTGTTTTCTTTTCTGTCATCTCTTTTTCTTTTTCTCTATGTCCCTCGCCTCTCTCCCTCTCATCTTTCTCTTTCATCTCTATCTTTCTTTTTCTCTCTATCTCCTACTTTACCACTTTCTCCCTCTCCCTCTCCCTCTCATCTGTCTCTCTCATTTCTCTTTCTCTCTGTGTCTGACTTTTTCTTTCTCTCTCTTTCTCCCCCCCCCTCTGTATCTCTCTATGTCTCTGTATGTGTGTGTGTGTGTGTGTGTGTGTGCCACTCTCTGTCTCTGTGTCACTTCTCACTTTCTCGGAAAGCCCTGTGTGCTCTCTTTGGGGCTTTTTGCTACCCATTTTTCTTCCTTCCTTTTGGAAATCCGGGCTCTCTGAGGAATGAGCAAACCTGCAGTGGAAGTTTCCCTCCTCCTCCTCCTCCTCCTCCACCACCATCACCACCACCTCCTCCTCCTCCCCTCCCCCTCCTTCTCCTCTCATGAGCATTCTCCCAGCCCCACCACAGTGGCCAGGAGGTTGTGAAAGAAGGAGGGGGAGGAGGGGAAGGAGGAATGAAGCCTCTGCCACAGGTTTGCTCATTCCTCAGTCAGCCTGGATTTCCAAAAGGAAGAAAAAAAAAACGGGTAACAAAAAGCCCCAAAGAGAGCACACAGGGCTTTCCGAGAGAGTGAGAAGAGACACAGAGAAGGGAGCAAGAAAGAGTGAGAGATACACAGCAGAGAGAAACAGACAGACAGAGGGAGACTGGCTGATGGGTGACCATTTTTGGTAAGGGCCAAATCGTGCTGAATCTCTCTTCTCTCTCTCTCTCTCTCTCTGCCTCACAGGTGGGAAATGGTGGCCAGCTACTTCAGGATGTTCTGTCCACCCTGAGAGAGAGAGAGAGAGACAGCTGCCAGGAGCGAGTCGGGCAGGGAATGGGCTCCAGGAGGAGGGGATCCAGTCTCCCCCATTGTAAATCACACTTTTGCTGTGCTGCACAAGGTCTTGTTAGAGCAGCGGGCAGCCATGGAAGGGCTTTGGGGGGTATCCCCCACCCACCCCTGCCAAAGGCAAGCCATCTGTGCTTCTCCTTACCTCCTACCCTTCCTACCCTTCCCCCTGCTCTCTTCCCCCCACTCAATCCTACTTTGTGACAGAGGAGCGAGTGCTGGAAATGCATGTTGGGGCGACATTGGAGCGCATCTTCTGACTCTCTGGCCCACAACTCTCTGTGCTCGTCCAGGCCCAGCTTGCTGAGGGGGGGAGCAGCCTGACACCTCTGCTGTTCTCCCCCACACACACACAGTCCCAGCCATTGCTGCCCTGGGAAGGCACAGGAAATAAATGTCAGCATTCCAGAAATCCCCCTCTCCCTTTAAAAACTCCAAGACAAGCATTTCTCAAAGTTCCATTTATTAGAGAAGGTATACTGGCACATCTGGGAAAATCTGAATCTAAGAGTTCTGGATTTTTCCTCAATAAATCAAAACCCCAAATCCAACCCCTGTACCCATCAGTCTCTCACATGGGCCAATCATCATTCATCCCAATTTGAGCCATCTCTGCAACCGCCCCTCCTGCAAATGCATAAACACCATGACCTTAACCGAAAAGAAGAATGCTATTATGTCTAACTACAATCACCTCCCTGAATCCCCCCTCCTACTTTCCCAAGTGCAAGAAGTTGGCAGTGTGGAAGCTTCTGGTGCTAATATGGCTAACAACGAAAGCAAGCAGAAACATAGCTCTCACTGGGGTGGGAGTTTCAGCAGCACATTTCAAAGGTGGCAAACAGCATCCCGCTGCGAGAGCTGAGCCATGCATCTCTGCCATCCAACTTGCTCAGCGCTCAGCAGGGGAGGGGAGCGCTTCCCCACATCTCCCCCTTCTTTCTCTTGGCCCTGCCGACAATAAAGGAGGAAGGCCAGGCTTGGGAGATGCCCCCCCCCCCGCCATTCTCTCCCAGTCCTCTTTGCTGGCAGCAACAGCAAGTGTACCACAATGAAAGTGGAATGCTGTTGCCATGCAAAGGCAAGTGCAGGGGCACTTTGCTCCCGCACTAAGGCTCTGACCATACTACTGCTGCGACAGGGTGGCAAAGAGCCGCAGCAGAGGGCCCAAAGAGCTGCATGAGGTCCGGAGCCGCAGGTTGCCAACCCCCTTACAAGTTAAGTGGGATATTATAAAAGTCTCTCTAGTGACAAGATGGAAAAGCCAATTTTTATCCTTTTTTACTTTGGTTTCATTGACTATGCACAAGGAATAAAATGAACTTCCTCTTGTCCATAAAACAGATAGCCCATTCCTAGATAAGTCTTCCTTGAACACTGTTGTTTTATTTGGGTGGTCAATGTTTCTTGTAGCTCTGGGAGATGTAAGCACTTATATTTTATATCATGCTCCTTCCAATTCTGAGGACAATTGCCCAGGATTATATCAATTATCTGTTGTTTATTAAAAAGGTAAAGGAAGCAGTTCTCCAAAATAAAATGAAATATTTCTTGAGGCTGAATGTCCTTGTGAGACACTACACTATTATAAAAGGGCTAGTGTATAATAAATGTAATGTAGATTCTTCATTGCATTATTAATTTGTGAAATAAGAATGTGAAATGTATATAAAATACCATATAAAATAAAGGAATGAAATGCACTTGTTCTGAAGTGGCAATTAAAGAAAGTATATCTACTTTTCTGAAAGACATAGATTCTTTTCAAGAATAGTCATTATGTGGACTTCAAAGAATGTGATAACTCAATTTCTAAAGTATTACCAAACACTTTTTCAGATCATAATCTTGTGAGTTTTGGGTTATAAAAGAAAATCTAACTCTTTTAGATGAAAACCAAACAAAATATTGCTACCAAAAGAAGCAACAGTGGTGAATTATAAAAACAAATTATTATTTTTCAATTAATTTAAGTAAAGCCATTGATTTAAGAATGGTTTGGGGTGCAAGTAATGTTTTTTATTAGAAATTATTTTATACAACATAATAATAAACTTAAAAATAAGAGTCAAGACAAAACACAAGCTATTCCAGATGAAATAAAGAGAAAGGAAGAAGAATGAAAGAAACTTCCGTAGTATTTCTCAACAAATGAAGCTTTTACAAAGACAATTATCTATGTTAACAGTAAGAGAAATGGAAATAAAAATGAATTATGTAACGCAAGTTCACAAATAAATCAGGGAAGTGGCTAGCATATATATTATGTGAAGAAAAATAAAAGATAAGGACATTGAAATTACAAGAGGGAGAGAGTGTTTTAATGGACAAGGGCCATACAAAAAAGCATTTCATCAATATTATTCAATTTTGTATAAAGGAAGTGACATCCCTCTAGACAAAATAGATGAATATTCTAAAGAAACAAAATTTACCAAAGATCACAGAGACAGATTATGAATGGACCTGTAATAGTAAGAGAAGTTTTTCAAGCTATAAAAAAGAAAACAGAACTTATTTTAATAATAACAATAATTTTATATTTTCATCAGTGCTACAGTAATTTCATTTTTATGAAAGAAAATTAAGTGAGTCAGAATGTTCTCCAATGCTGACAATTTATCAGTAGCTTTTTGTTGTTGTTGTTCCTATGGTAGCAGCAGGCTTTTAATGTACCATAGAAAAGAAAAGCTTCAAATCCCATTTATGTATCTTTGGAAACTAAGATACAATAAAGATGTCTCTGCTGTTACACTTAATTTCTGCAATTTCTCAGTAGAGGATTTTTTTTTTTAAATGTCATTATTGGTTTAATAGTATTTAATAATAAATGCCAATATTTATTCCAGGGTTGTGGATGGGCAGCACAGTGTTATGATGATTCTCTTCCTTATTCAAGGACTAGCTCCTGTATGGTTGATAGAGAAGGGGAGGTCTAGTCTGCAGTCTTTAATAGGTGGGATACTGCAGGGTTCTGGGATCTTACCTCTCCTTATAACATTATGCAAAACCACTGGGTGAATTCATTTGTCAGTTCAGAATAAGGAATCATCAATATGCAGATTACACTGTTATATATCTCCACCTCAGACTGCTTGAGTGATGCCATAGTAATCCTCTCTCAGCGTCTGGAGTCTATGGGGATCTGAACAGCAGACTTTAGTTCAACTCCAGTAAAACCAACTAGGTTTCGGTTTTAGGACCTCCTGGTTCTGGGAAGTTTCCACCTCTTGTTCTGAATGGGAGTTGCACTGTCCCCAAAAGATCCTGTGCACAATTCTTGCTTGAAGAGCAGGTGGTAGCTATGGACAGAGGAGTTTGTGCAATTTTATGTTTTCTGGACCTGGAGGCCCTGTTCACAGTCACTCATGTCTTAGTCACTTCCCAATTGGAATACTGCAACATGGGGCTTCCCTGTAAAAGTATTCAGAGCAGAAATACTTTACTTTACTTTAGAAACTTTAAAAGTTTTTCATTAAAGTTATAAAATATTCTGGAAAATAATCAGATAATGGGACAACTATAAACTTAAGCTGGATTTAGGAAATTGAAAAATCTGAGATTTTTATGCATATCATCCGCCCGATGATCTTCAGGTTGTTCTTTTAAAAAAGAAGCATCACCAGAAGTGATCCTCTTTGAAATGCATAATTTCAATGCAGATATGGTTAACTACATTTCATGGAATGGGAGAAAATTCCAATATCAGTATTCCCAGTACAACCTCACATATAACAGTAGTTCTCAGTCATCTTTCATTGAATTTGATATTATCATTTGCCAGACACAATCAGGGGTGAAATCCAGCAGGTTCTGACAGTTTCTGGAGAACCGGTGGCAGAAATTTTGAGCAGTTCGAAGAATCGGTAGCAGAAATTTTGAGTACTTTGGAGAACCAGCAAACACCACTTCTGGCTGGCTCCAGAGTGGGGTGGGAATGGAGATTTTGCAATATCCTTCCCCCTGGAGTGGGGCGGGAATGTGGATTTTGCAGTATCCTTCCCCTGCCATGCCCACCAAGCCACGCCCACCAAGCCATGGCCACAGAACTGGTAGTAAAAAAAATGGATTTCACTACTGGACACAATGTATTTGTCTCATAAGTAAATATATATGCATGTGCTATTTAGCCTTCTGTAATACCTGCAGCAGCAAAGAAGTACATGTACAATCTGTCCCTTTCCTCATCTTCCATGTTTAGAAAGAGGCAAGTCAGTTACTTCGTATCCTGGTAATGGCACAGAGGAAGCTGGGAATATCTTGATGTTCCCATTCCCTTTCTTCATATAGAAATATCATATATTTTTCAAGCATCTGACGAAGACATAGATTTTTGGGTCACAATTTACACCCAGGCCATAATTAACTAAGTTACACAGAGCTAGTGTAATATTGTTGGAGAAGTTAATTGAAATGTTCTTAGATAGCCAAGCATAGCTGAATGACAGACAACCTTTCCTTTTCACACTCATATATACATGCATGCATCAAACAAACAACATAAAATGGGATGCTTCTTCATTATTTCATTGATAGACATTACCAAAAAGCAGAAGCTGTCAAAGTGAAAATTAAAAGAGCCTTAAATGTTTGTTTTACAAGAATAAAGAAGGCTGATGAAGGTACTCTTTGCTAAGAATTTGTGCAGCTGTGTTTATGGAGCTTTGAAGTCCAGAAAAACATCACAAACAATTACCACACTCAATTCTACGGCATGTCAAGCTCTACATTCTAGCCCTCCCCACCACCACCAACACCACATTCTGTAAATCTTGCAGCTAGGCTATATATTTTTAAATCCCAATATAAATTAACCACTTTAATTTGCATAAAATTCCAGATACACATTTGAATAAAGTAGAACCACGCATGCTGAGAAACTGAAAGCAAACCTACATGATTGTTTTGGCTTTTTATTTTAATTGTGAACTTCTGGATTTAAGCCTCCCACACAAGTAATGCAAGTGCTGTTAGAATTCAATGTCTCTTTGCTGGTGACTCAACAGCAAGCTTGGAACACTGAATTGCTTCTTAATGATCAGGTACACACATGCAGGTCACACCAGCCTGCCACTTTCCCTGGATACTTTGCTTCTTACAGAAAGCTAAGAGCAAAGGGTTGAATGTATAAGCAATATACTCCAAAAGCAAGATTCTTAAATGTTAAATATTTACAAACCCATAGGCCATTGGTAACAAATAGCAGAAGACAATGCTATTAGGTAAAGAATATTTAAAATACTGGCAAACTTATTTTTTATATTTCTTAATTTGATTCAAACTGAAGCTTCTCCAAAATTCCTGTACAGCAGCAAAGCATCTCTACTTCATACTCTCAGATGTGGGCACGAAATATATAAAGATATACCTCCTCGGCTTTGCAACTGAAGGAGGAGCAGGGCAGACTCCCTTCTCCATTGTACCTATTCCTTCTCTTGCTTCCTCCCCCCTCCCCTCCCCACTCCTCCTCCTTCTCAGGTATTTCCCTCCTCTGGACTAAAGGATTCCCAGGGTCTGTGGGATTATTAGATGCAAAGCTGGTCTATCATCACCCAAGTGCAGAAGGACAAAGCCTTGGTCTTTTCAAAACAAGTGTTGGTGACCAAATCCTCTCTGAAGAAGCCTCGTGGCCAAAGCATCTTCAAGGCTCTTTTCTGTTGCCTTCATGCACAGAATGTGAGACAGGCGGCCTTTGGCAACAATCATGGACTGCATAAGGAAGAGACAAACACCATTGCCAAGTCTGATTTGTTGCTGTGTCTTCAATACCAGTTTTATCAGATTCCTGGAACATGCCTTCCAGGCATGTTCCAGGAAGAGGAAGGTAAGCCCAAAGAAAGAGCCAGTCATGATGGAGGAAGCGGGGCTAGGGACGGGGCCTCTGAAAGAGGGGAAATGAGGCAATGCATGCGACTGGCGAAGGGAGAGTGGGTGTCATGCGGGAGGAGGCCTTTGACAGATTAGGCCAGGCCTGGGCAGAACATAGGTAGAAAGAAAGGCTGCAATAGTTATAAGTTCAAATTTCTTTCCTACTGGGTTCTCTGGGTATGGCTTGGTGGGGGGGTCATGTGACTGAGTGGGCATGGGCATGAGTGATGTCAAGTTGTCCACGCCCACTCAGTCACATGACACCCCCCACCAAGCCACGCCCACAGAACCTGTAGGGAAAAAAATTAAATACCACCACTGCTACCATGGGAGTTTCTTGAAAAGTGAAAGCTCATAAATGTGTCTAGTTTTTAAAGGGGCAACTGAGATTCCTATATTTTTCTAAATTGTTTTTATAGAGTTGAGCAAATTACTCTTGATTTAATCAAATGACTTTTACTTGGAAAAATAAGAACTAAGTAATCTTTGACCAATAGAACACATGCAGCTCTGATTGCACCACAAAATTTCAAAGTGATTGTTAAAATTAACAATATGATTTGGTTTGATTTAAACCCTGTGGGCTCGATCATGCATTGGCCATGCCTATGCCCAGTTTAATGAAGGGGGAAAAAGTCCCGATACATCATGTGATGACAGGCTTGACACCCCTGTTATAAGGTATCCATAACGTAACTTATTTTAAGGAGGTAATTTATGACCCAGTATCAGAACAGCATTGCAAATGTGTAAACAAAGTCAGACATATGAAAATACAGAGGAGTTTCTCATTTTGAATATCCTCTTTCTTGGAACGGTCACCATAGTCCTAATATAATTTTTTTTCATCCCCTAGATATTCCTGTAACATTTTAAATGCTCTGAATTTATTTCAAAGACTTCAATGACTCAAGCCTACTCTCTTGTATTTGGTACAAATCTCCAAGGACCAATGCACAGCTTTATTTTCTGAAGGCCAAAATGCTGATGAATGGATTAAACAGCTAATTGGAGCTACCCATGTATCAAAAGGAGAACAAGGGAAATATGATACCATGCACTTGGCATTCAACATAATTTAAAGCACTCACCTTTTCCAAACACTGCAGTTCTGAAATAGTGTTGCTCAGGCCCTGTATTTCTTTCCTATTTAACATAATGAAGAAATTAATGTGACATTTAGCATTGCATTTCTTTTTTCAGAGGAGTTTTGACTTTCATTAAATTGACTGTATTCCAAGAATTATCTTTTAGCTGTTTGCTTAATAAACTGATTTTGGTGGGACTTAATTCTAAATGAGTGTACGCTTCAGCAATGTGGCATTAATCTGGACATTCCCACTTGATTCTGTGAGATATCAGAATCTCCACCCTCATCCCCACCACTATAAAAACAGTGACTAAAATTATGCAACATTGCCAAATGTCTTGAGATGTAATGAACTTGAAAATTTTGGAGCATTTTTTTCCTGAGAGGCACGCTCATAGCACTGTATATCCAGTTTCTTTTACAAATTTGGATAATTTGTTACTTTATGGACCTATGATTTTACAAAAGATGATCACATAAACCCAGGACACTGCAATGGTCATAAATATGAGTCAGTTGCCAAGTATCTAAATTTTGATCGTGTGCCCATGGGGATAGTCATGTGAAAAACAGTTATAAGATACTTTTTGCTGTGTTGTTGTAAATTTGAACACTAAACAAGCTGTTGTAAATTGAGGACTACCTGTATATATAATTATTCCTTTCATAAAATAAAAAGAAAAGAAAAATACAGGAAAGAAGAAAACAAGAAAAAAAGACCAAAACATTACATTTCATTTCCTTCCTTCCCTCCCTCCCTCTTTATTTTTACATAAAAATCATTTCAAAGGGCCAATTTTTCCTGAGAACAAATTTAAATTTTTTGTTTAATGACATCCAATCACATCTACCTGGAAATACAACCAAATTCCAACTATAACTAAAAATTGCCACAAGTGGTTTCAGTGGTTCTAAATAATGACTCTCTAGTAATGCCTGTAGTGATGCACATGCTATCTCATTTTTGTAAAAGAAAACCTGTAAGCTAAAGGTACCCTTGAAAGTCTGGAAAATTCAAGTCCCATGTCTTGATTTGCACAGGGAAAACATTGGAATTGTTACCATTTCATAAATATTTTAATAATTAACTTGTTAATTAGTCAAAACCATCTTAACACAGACATCCTTCTTACAATGTATACCAGTTTTCCCCCCCTTCCCAGTGTTTTCCTGCAGGATCAGGGTCTGCTTTTCCAGGTCAACTGAATATTGATCCATCGGGTTGTGACAGGAATTCATGACCGGCTTATCATTGCTGCCTGGTGTTTTAGACTGAGAGAAAGTGACTGGTCCAAAGTCATCTAACTAGCTTTTCTGCCTAAAACACAACTATAATTTAGTCTCCTGGTTTTTAGCCTGCTGTCTTAATCACTACTCAAAGCTGGCTCAAATTTGCTATTCTGTATTGAAACTTAAAATTATTCCTGTGTGTTTTTAAATGCTGTCATTCTAAACTTTTGCTAGCTTTGAAATCTGTCCCCAGAACAGTTACATGGTGTAGATTGGAGTTTCTAATTACTAGAGTATATTATTCTTGATGTTTTGTCTGTAATCTACAAGGTAACATCAGTAACAACAACAACAAAAAAATACTTACAAAAATATGACGTATAATCTAAATAATAATAACAATAACAATAACAATAACA
>JANHFK010002119.1:22287-32998 GCA_036250565.1 Sibynophis collaris | reverse complement strand
AACTTCTGCATGCTAGTTTATCTCATGGTATTAAATTGAAAATGATTTTGAAAATTAAATTGAAAATGATTCTAAATTTGATTTAGCTCCAGAGCCCAAAATAACCAAATGTCAGTTGAAACAGGAAGAAGAAAACAAGTTAATCATTCTTTCCTTTACAGATGCTTTATTCCAAGCAATTTTGTCAATAAAAGGTATTGCTAATAATGCTTTTACCATTTAGGCATAAGAAAAAAAAAAGAGTGAAAGTATACAGTTATTATTAAGTCATAATCCTTTAAATCTCTGATCAGTCATTATGTTACCAGGCTGCTAAAAGCAATTGTTCAGCAACATTTGAGTCCATCATAGTTTCAATTCAATATTGAAAGGTAATATCGACAATTAAAATTTGCTGATAAAGGATAATTTTGGGTTCTACCTTCAAAAGTACTTCTGCATTCAAAACATTTTTTTTTTGCTATCACTAAAAAAGTTTAGTTAGGGTTTTTTTTAGTTATCACCAAAAAATGAAGAAAACCCACATGCACAAAATCGTATTCAACTGATTAATTTATACCACTTGTAATCTGAAGAGGAAACATTAAGAGTTTTTAAAAGTTACTACAAATAATATTTCATACTTTTTTTGTGATTGCTCTAAAATAGAGCAGAACAAGAGTGAAAGTTTGATCTAAGTCTCCAGAGCGTCATCTCAGTCTGTTTTACTGAGAATTGGAGAACTAAAATATTCTGCAATAAGACAGCAGTTTTCAGTTCTGTGATTAATTTTCTGGGGAAAATGTCCATTGGAAAATCCATTTTCTCTTTCTGACAATCTGCTCCCTTTTTTTCTTATTCTCTGGCACACTCCTGACTCCCTTCTCTCTACCATATCACAGTCTGGGTTTCTTTGCTATTACTAGAGAATTTTTTGATTTTGAGATTATTCAGAGAAACCTTTTGAAGTTAAGTGAAAGCCTGGGGGGAAAAAACTATGGTGAGGTCAACATGCAGAAGTAGGCATGAAAGTTGCCACTTCTGCTTTACAGGCTAAGTAACAAGTTTATTTATAATGATTCATCAAAGCTTCTTAAACCACATGCATATGTAAATATGTAAATAGGCATGGGTGGAGGCCAGAGTTAAGATTGTAAAATGTATGTGCAGGTCTACTTAAATATGTGCATGGATTTTCTGATAAGTGAGAATCTCAAAAATACTTAAGGTTATTTAAAAAAAACCTCATTTTAAATTTGTTATGACCAATAAAGCAGAACAAAATTAATCATATTGTTGTTAGAAAACTGTGCTTTTTAAAACCAAACACTAGCTCACATTACCAAAGATAAAAATGGGAAATTAATGCATTTGACTCACATTTTACACGTACACATTCTATGTAACACCTTTTTCACTAATAATTTTTCAAGCATCAATGAAGCTTTACTTTACTAAAATTTGAATTTTTACCAACTGATCAAGAGAAAGTGAAAATTTGGTCCCTGCTTTACTAAGTTAAAATAGTGTATTTTACTACTGTACTATAGACTTCTAATTTTAATTATAGATGGCAAGTAACAATGGTTAGTATTAATAATCCATTTCAAACTCTCCCACTTCTGAATTGCCCCGATTGATATATTTTGCATTTACTTGAATATGCAGTGTTAAATTTAATGCTTCAAGTGACATATATTGTAAAACATCAAACTCAAACACATACATATTTTTCTTTAATAAATTCTGCTATGCTTTATATTCAGCACTTAGCCTTTGTAGTGTCTTTTGTTTTCACTGATTAACAAGTTAAGCAATTTGTCCCACACATTTTGTCACATATACTATCCCTGCTTCCAATCATTTGCCATCTTTCCCGTTAGTTAATGTTGCTGTCCAAAGTGGTACTGTACTCTCCAATAGGGATTTTCTATAACTCACATTGCTTGGATTATTTTCAGTTCTTGCATCCTAGATAAAAGGAATGCAGATTCTGATTATCCATTGAGTAACCAACTGTTCCTCAATCTACAGAAAGCCAAACCAGGAAGCTATTTTCAGTATAGATCTTTAGGACAACAGTTCTTGCTTTATTGACATTGATTTGATAGATGGATGGATGGATGAATGGATGGATGGATGGATGGATGGATGGATGGAAGGAAGGAAGGAAGGAAGGAAGGAAGGAAGGAAGGAAGGAAGGAAGGAAGGAAGGATAGATTTGTATGGCCATCCATCTTTAACAACTGTGGGTAGCTCACAATATCAATAAATCTCTTCCATATACATCAACTAGAGAGGATGATAAATATTGACTTCTGCCACCCATCATGTCTTTCAAGATTTCCATATAACATTTTTTGTAATATGGAACAAATGTAAATAACTTACCAGCTTTAGTCATATTGGCATTCCTTGCTATTGTTGACAATACCAGTTTGTTTGGGAACATTTTGGGGAGTATGCTAAAAATCCAGCCAAAACTGAGTTTTAGCTCATATACTTCTATGCAAGCTAGCATCTCTATCTAAAGAGAGCTTTGGAAGCCAACATGTTGTCTACATCTCATCGTCTAGAAGATATATGCAATGAACTCACATATAATTATAATGTAATATCAGAACTATTCTGAATGAAGGTCACATATCCTTTCACAGGAAAATCTACTCTTGGAAGATATTGACAAGTATGACTGATCAAGGCTGGGTTGATCAAATGAACATATCAAAAGGTGGGAGGGCAGACTTCAGTTTAGATATTTTGGTTCTTGAGGAATTAAGTAGGAAAAAACTGAAGTACTGTATTTTTTTAATATGATTGGGGAACAGACAAAACAACATCATTTGACCAAGGAGTTACTAGATATTCTGGTGTCAATATAAAGACTAAATGAATAAAGGGCTCAAAAATTACATGCTCTGTTTTTCTTAGTTTTAAACTGATAATGTGTGGGTTTTTAAAAGGGTTCCTTTCCTCTTCTTTCTCCTATGTGATTTTGCTTTGTTTCATAACTATTACCCCTGTGGAATAGATGATGTTAATTTCATCTCATGTGGAGCTAATAATTCCAGCAAAGCGACATTTTATATTGAGAAAAGGAACTAAATCATCTCTCAAAATCTTATGTCATAGGCTTGGAAGAATCCTAGAGATTACCTAGTTAAACTGGTTTCCTAACCTGGTATCTCTTGGCATGAAAGGACAACTTCCAATATTCCCAGCAAGGATGGTTTTCCTATTGACTATAGATGGCCACTAATTCTTATAGAATGGCATCTGAATTTCCATTGAAGGGAAAAGCTTCTAATTTTCAGTGAAGGGAAAACTTCTACTGAATTGATAAGCTCTTTATGCTAAGAGAGTTTTTTCCCTTAATGCTCACTTCATTGATTCTGCCTTCTGGCTCAACAAAGTAATGTCTTATGGTGTTTTCCAGGTACTATATAAAAATTATAAATCTCCTTCGGTCTAAAAACACCTAGTTATTTCCCATCTTCATAGATTGGAATTTGGCCACACGTATAGTTATCCCATTCCAAATATTGCAAGTATTTCAATACTTAGAACTGGATGCAGTTTTAAGATGCAATGTACAAATGATGTAATGTGGACCAGAACAATTTGTTTTGATTCTGTCTATGCTTTAGCTTATTGCTTTAGCTTATATTTTATAAGTAGTCTATTTACATTTTTTAAAAGTGGCATAGTATATTAGGTTGTCCTCTCATCCCTATGTCATACTTATAGCTCTTCATTTTTTGAAATGAAATAGTGGGATTTTACATCTGTTGAATTTCATCTGGCTGACTTAGACACAGTATTCCATTCTGTTAAGATAATTTTGATCTTTATTCTATATTTCTTTACTACCTGTTGGAAATAATGCAACAACGTAGTGATCCACTTCCAGCATGTCAAATTTGGTTTAACTGCCTAAAAGAAGTGATCTATGGCTGAAGAACAGCAATTTCTGGGTCCAGACTGGGGGTGGTGGTGGTATTCAGTTATCTTCTAGTTTGCAAATGTGAGCATCAAAAACAGGACGTGATTACACCCGTGCAGGTGGGAGAAGCCTCCTGCCACCGTTACCAGTTCGCCCGATAGAACTGGCTGAATACCACCACTGGTCCAGACTCATATAACACTGTCTTAGAATCAGTAGCATCTATTCATCTCACAAACAAACACTGACACAAGTTAAATGAACAATGTAGATATTTTTATTTCTCATCAGGCTGTTACAAAGTAGGCACAGAAAGGTGGTACACAGATAGCTAAACAAAAAAATACGGCTGCCATGTTAGAAAAAATGGCAGCCTGGGTGTTGATGGTATGTACATGCACAGATGTTGCCTTGATTTCATAAATATATAATGTTATGCCTTGATTAGATCTTATTTCAAGCTATTTCTATACTTTTTTCAAAGTTCAGTGAATCCTGTTTCTATAAACTTGTTCCACATCTCAGCAAATGATAAATGTGTAACATTGGAAATCACAGATTTGAAATACTTCCATGTTAATTTTTACTCAGGAATTCATCACAACTTCCGAATTAATTTAACTAACAGTTTGACATAGCCATTCAAATGTAGCCTGTATCTGAAACCGTTTTAACATATCTGTTTAACATTGATGTCATTTGAAAAGAGATGTGGAAAAAAGTACAATTGACTACATAGTGAAATATTGTTATGGACAAGAAAATTGATGGACTATACATCCTCAGAATATTAAGTGATTTAAAATAATAAATTACTGAGTTTATTTCCATTTACGTAAATTTAAATTGTATTTGTGCTGGATGGATTTAATTGTCTTGACAGGGATACTAAACATAATGTTTCTGAGAAAGGGAATGAGAATGTTTTATTATTCCATGGCAATAGTTTGAGGTAGTAATTTATAAGATCATAGACAATATATTGAGCAACACACATAAAAATAATGGTCCCATTAGTTTGAAAGCACATTTTGCATTATCTCTCTATTATACTTCTCATAAAAGCATTGATTTGTTTGGGAACATAATATAAAGAGTGTAGATTTTATAGGTAATTATTATTGAGGTGGAAAAAGTCAAACATATTGAAATCAAAGAAAAAAATATTATAATTTTTTCCCAGCATTTTCTCTTGTGTGTGTGTTTGTGTGTGTGTGTGTAACCTTAATAACAGAACACATGGAGATTAATTTTGGTGTGGGAGCCAGTGTGTATATCTCTTAACAACTCTATAAAATTACCAAGGTTTCTGTCTTACTTACACAAATCACTTAGCTTAACAGCTTTCCTATGTTATGGATGGAAATATTATAGAGCAGAAAAATATCTATTAACAATTATGTCTGTAAAGTATTTCAGATTTGTTCCCCTTTGGCTACACTGAATTGGTCAATTACCAAGCAATTGGGATCAAGTATGAAACAGTCCTGTTGTATGACTGTGTATACTTTTTCTTTTTTCCTGGCAACGTCCTACGTTTATAACAGCTGCCTGATATGTAGAATTTCAGTAATGAAGTTCACAAAAATGAAATCCTGCTGAGAGAACTCTGCCAATCATTAATGAGCTCTGCAGCTATCTGTGAAAATGCAGCTTGTCAAATATAGTAAATGTAACTAGTATCAACTATTCGTTGCACTGCTTCAGACAACTCTGTTCTATTGAATTCCAGTCTAGTTTTATTCACAGGTTTATTTGATGAGCTCTATAACTAGCATGTCTCTGCTAAGTTCAACTGACATTCAGCCATGAACACTATTCTAAATCAGCAGTAGATTTTCTTTTTTGTGTCACAGAAAGATTTTTCACTTTCTTGTGACAAAAGATACTTCAAACCCATTACTTGATTGCAAGATCTACTGCTATATGGATAAACCAATGCAACAGAATAGAGAAATATGTTTGCATGTACACCAATACTGGGTATAGAAAGACTACCATTCTCTCTCCATGATCACAGGTCCTTTGAAAAATTCTCTTATGCTGTTTGAAATAAAGACCATTTTAAAAATTCATTGCCATGTGCAAATATAAGACAAAACATCTTAAAAAAAGAAAGCATATCTATAAATAAAATTGTGTAGAATAATCTGCTTTTGTTCTAAAACAGTTACAGTAACTGAAATCCATAGTTTGCATTCTTTACTTTTGTTCTATTTAAATTTCTTTTGCAAGAAAGATCCTTAAATGTAATGTTTTTTAACTACTAAGTCTTATCAAGTCTTCCATTCTATTTAGTGTTAATTTCCATTCCCATGCCCCGTGCCTTAATATTTGCCTATGCCTAGAATCAGGCTATTAGTTAGAAATACTGTGTTCAATATGGGAGCTAAACCTAAATAATAGAATCACTACAATAATAATGAAAATAGCAGTCCTGTGCTAACATACCATAGATTAATGGAACGTGCTCTATGTGGCACTGTGCACTTCAGCTTGTGCAAAATGCAGCTGCACAGGTAATAAATGATGCTGGCTACACAGCACATCTAACACCACTAGTCTGTAAACTGCACTGGTTATGGTGTGTTTTCAGGTACAATTCAAAGTGCTATTTCAGTTTTTAAACCCTATGTGGTCTGGGACGGGGCCACCTTAAGGATATATTTTTTCAAGAGTTCTACCTGTCCAATTTGATCCAACAAATTGGGCATGCTGCAGATCCCATCAACCAGAGTGTTAACTAGTGGAAACTAGAAGATAGACTTTTTCTGCTGCAGCCCCTGCCTTATGGAATATTTCCCTGTTGGAGATTAGAATGGCCCCAACTCTGTTGGTTTTTCGCAAAGCTTTTAAAACTTGGCTATGTAGCTGGCCTGAGGCACGGACTATGTAAAGGGCCCATTGCTTGGTTTTACTATTAATTGATTAATCATCATGGCTGTTGTTTGAATAATAGAACAACAGAGTTATTAAATACATGAAGGTCTTCTAGTCCAACCCCCTGCTTAGACAGAAAACCCTACACCACTTCAGACAAATGGTTATCCAACATCTTCTTAAACTTCCAGTTACTGCTGTTGAGCCAGGTACCCCCTATTCTACATCTGTGCATTTGTTTTTTCTTGTCCAAGTGTAAAATCACACTTTTCTCAGCACTGCATATTGTTGGATAGGGCCCAGTGTTTAGCCTATCTTCTAAAGGGTTGGCTATTCCCACCAGCTTGTTGTCTGCAAATTTGATGAGTTCCTTTCTATCCCTTCATCTAAATCATTAATGAAGATGTTGAAAAGTACTGACCTAAAACAGAACCTTGAGGTACCCCACTGCATGCTTCCCTCCATTGAAGACTACAAGCTGAATGTGGTTGGTCAGTCAGTTATGAATCCTTCTGCTGGTGATGCTGTCTATTCCATAGGTTTCTATCTTACTTTGTCAACTGCTTTACTGAAGTCCAAGTATATACTACGTACACAGCATTTCACTGGTCCACTAATTTAGTCACTTTGTCAAATAATGCAATATGTTTTGTCTGGCATGATCTGTTTTTGACTAATCCATGTTGGCTTTAGTAACTGCTTTGCTTGTTTTTAGGTGTTCACATATCTGTTGCTTCTTTTTTCTCAGGTTTTCCCAGGTATTGATGCCAGGCTGATTGGTCTGTACTTTCATGGGTCCATTTTTTTTCCTTTTTGAAGAGTGGGATCACATCAGCTCTTTTCTAGTCCTCTGAGAGTTCCCCAGAGCTCCAGAAGTTTTGAAGTTTTGAAAGATATACTTCAGTAGTTCCAAGATCACATCTGCCAGCTCCTTCAGAATCCTGAGATGTAATCTACATGCAGCTGATGATTTAAACCCATCTAGAGTGGATAGGTGTGGTCTTATCATTTCCTTGCCTATTTTAATTTGTATTCCTAATCCGTCTTTTACGATATTGCTTTTGTTAGGTTGAAATATTTTTTGTGTGCAAAGATATATGCAAAGAATGAATTAGGCAGTTCTGCTTCTTCTCTGTAGAAATCTTGACATCTCTGCAGAAGATCTCCTTGACATCTTCCCCCATTAATGCATTAATCATTTCCTTGACTTTTTCTTGTTTTTTACATGCCCAAAAAAACTTTTTTAAAAATTGTTTGTAACATCTGCTGCCTGTGTTAGTTCATTCTAAGTCTTAGCTCTCATGACTTTATCTTTGTAGATTCAGGCTATTTGCTGATATTCTCCTTTAGTTATATGTCTCTCTTTCCACTTTTTATACTTGTCCTTTTTGTCTTTCAGTTTATTAGACTGTTCCTTTAAGCAACTATGCTGGTTACTGATAGGGAATTGAGCATTACATACATTACTAATCCAAGCACTGCCTCTGCCTACTTCATTAAAACCCCACACTTTTTAAAAATATAAATTTTGCATGCACAAACTCCGGGTTTCTTAAAAATAAAACCATATTCTTTTTCTACATATAATCAAGAATTAAAGGCTGAGGGAACTATAACATGATTATGTTATTATGTTATGTTTCCAGCTTTATAATATTTTTAAAAAATCCTTAGCAAATTAGCCAACTATTTAAAATGTTAGATTATTTTTAAAAATTATGTAAATGATTTGCACCTTGTTTGTGTGTCTCTAATTATTCATAGTAAAAATGAATCTTTCATGGACTACATTAACTACAGAGAAACATAAAGGATTTTTTTCATTTTTTTTCCTATTTATAATGCCCTATTATTATAAACAAGTAAGTTTGAGAATGGTTATGAATATCATGTATGGAAGAGCACTGTGAGGCTTTTAGATTATATTGGTTTGCTATGTAACCTAAAATGACCCTACAGAACTTGCATGAATGATATAGAACACCACAGCAACAAAATCTGCATTGATTCTACAGGTCAGAATTGTTTCTTGCATATAAATGTGATCTATCCTCTTTACCCTTTTTATGTTAAGAGAAATCAAATATGTTTATTTCAACTGGAGCAGTAAAAATGAAACATAAAATGTATTATTTCTAAGAAATCTAGATAATTTGATCCAGTAGTTTAAGTATGCATTTCATTCACTTTTAATACCAAAAGGTTCCGTTCAGCAGTTATAACAATAAATGATTGGAATTCTGCAACCTTCAGACAACTGTGTTCAGTTGGCAGTTTTCAAAAGCCTGGAGAAGTCTGCCTGAGCCGCAATGATCAGTATACATGGGGATACTGGGCTGCAGATAGAATGAGAGAGAATTCTATATAATCTGTGATGAACTTTTATATTATTTTACCAGGAAGACATGAAAGAGAATCACATAAATAAATCTGCAGGATGTGCTGTTTCATTATTTTGATTTTTAAATAAACCTAAATATATCTCTCATAAGATAAAACCTAGCTGTATTCAGAAAGGAAATAAATACTGTAGTCGTTCCTTCATTCTTTAAAGGACTTTTCAAAAATAGCAAACTTGAGTCAAAAAAGAATAATAGAGAATGTGATGGAGTCAAAAAATGAAATAAAATAATTGTAATAATGGTTGTGAAATAATTATTTAAGCCTATTTAGTTATACCTTGTTCTTTAATATACCTTATCATCAGTAGTGGGCTCCTACCAGTTCTGTCCAGTTCTTAGAATCAGTAGTAACTGCAGCGGGAGACTCCACCCACTCGCCCGGACATCATCACTGACGCTCTGCATATGCACAGAAGCGCTGCACACAAGCATTCCCATTGCAAGCTGCTAGCGAAGGTAAGTAGAACCCACCCCTGCTTATCATGTGTCCGCTTCCCATGCATTAAGTTATGCACCTCAGTTCTCATTGTTGCTTGTCTTATGCAGAAGTCTGCATTTGTTTTATAGACATATTAGTATTAACAAATTAAAATTAATTCCATAGTTGAATAGATAGTCCCTTGTATTAATATAGTGACATAATTAAATAATGACATGTATACTACCAGCATATGTAAGTAAATATTCAAAACTTTTTAAATTTGACTTCCCCAGTAGTTAAAAGATTCCAGGGAGGGTAGGATGTGGAGCATAAGGAATGAAATCTGAGAACGGAAATTACATGTTTTATATATCATTGGCTGTATTAATAGTAATAATGAATCTTGGGTCTAAGTTTGTTGGAACTTCTGCAAATGATTATTTGTTATTTTCTAATATGATATATTTCAATTACAGGCCAGAACATACTTAAACATGAAACATACATATAGAAATAGTTCATAAGTTTATAATGCAATTTAAAAAAAAATCAAAATCAGAAGGATCAAAGAGTCAAGTCTGATGGTCTTATAATTTATTTATTTCTATCGATTTATATAGCCATCCATATAATTGTGAATCTTGGCAGTAAAAAAAAAAGAATATCATTTTAAATATTGATGCAATAGTGTAATAACACAACATTGATTTAGGGCAATCAACTCAAGCACATAATCACATAATTCTAAAGAGCACCACAATGATGAGTCTACCCAACTCCCAGACCCCATATCTGGGAAAGTATCTTGGTCTTTAAAAATTACAAAATGCCGAGATTAGAGGTCAAACAAATCTCAGTAATGTATTCTATAAGGATTGTGACAGAGAAAGTCCACACTTCTTGGATCTTGCCAGTTAGCATTGCTTAATAGATGGGAACTTAAAGCAGGCCTTCTCTGCTGGATCTAGTAGGCTGGACAAAAAAATGAGAAAGGCTTTCCTGCAAATAACTTGGCCCTATGGCAGGGGTGAAATCCAACAGGTTCTGGAGAACCGGTAGCAGAAATTTTGAGTAGTTCGGAGAACC
>JANHFK010002119.1:0-13157 GCA_036250565.1 Sibynophis collaris | reverse complement strand
CCCAGAAGCACTTTGCAGGCTAAAAACAGGCCCATTTTTGGCTTCCATGTGTCCTGTTTTCACCAAAAAAATGCCAATTTTTGGCCTGCAGAGTGCTTCTGGGGGCCAGGTAGGGCGAAAATGTGATAACCAGAGGGTTTGGGAGCCCCAAAACGGGTCCATTTTTGACAAAAAAGGGCCCATTTTGGATGAAAACGGACTGTGCGGAGCACTGCAGAGTGCTGCTGGGGGCTGGGGACAGTGAAAACGCAACGCACAGAGGGTTCGGGAGCCCAAAAACAAGCTAGTATTCGGTCTATAAGAGGCACCAAAATTTTCACCCACTTTTGAGGAAAAAAGTGCATCTTATACTCCAAAAAATATGGCATACAGGAAGGAATTAAATATTGTAGGCATTATAACATTATTTTAGAACAAACTGGGCTTGTGCAAAGGACCATCTGTCATAAACAAAAATAAAACCATACAACTACTTTTTCTTAAGAACAGGAAAGTAATAGGGCATTTTTTCAATTACATTCTGAAGGATAGCTAACAGAAACTAGAAATGGTTTTGATTTGGATTGAATCATCTCTACATGGGAGTAAAAGTGTTTTCATCCTCATCTAGAGATCTAAATAGGGACAAAGTAAAATTAAAACATATAGTATACTAAAACATGGTTGTTTCATATTGAAAAGGTAAAGGTTCACAAGAGTAAATACCTATATTAGGGATGTTTGGAGAGAAACATCATATATATTATTATGTTAACGTTAGAAGCTTCTGAGATAAATAATTGTATGCAGATTTGAAGTAAGGACTGAAGTTATATTCTCTACCTTGTAAGTTTCAAAATAGGTCAATCCACTAGACTGGCTGCTTTTCCTCAAGACAAGTAGCTTCTGTGCTTGTGCAGAAGACCTAGAAAAAGGCCAACCAGAGAAGTGGACAAAGTATTAAGGGTGATCCAACTAGGAAGTAAATTGCATGCCGCTTAATGGATTTGCTTTGATAGTATGTGAGTTAGATCGCTTTCATTTAAGGTTAAGGCAATTCTGTAGAATTTGAGATATTCTCTTTGATCTATGAGAAGTATGAGTAAATTGTTATGATGACTTTGTATTTGAGAATGAAATTACATCATCAAGAAGAGAAATGGACATTATTTTAGCTATTCTAAATTCACGATTCCCTGCTTTCAAATACCACCAAACTATTTGCATCTCGTTCTTATTGATCTTATTTTTCTGAGACAAATATATGAAGTTTTTCCTTTGTTTAGAAGAATTGTGTTATCAGTTAAGGCAAGATAACAATCATAATGCTGTTATTTAGAATAAATTCTGTTGCTATGATTTTAAAACTTAAAACATAATTTCATTAGTAGTTGAAAGAAAATGCCAAAAAGTGAAGCTAAGAAGCTGTTGACTGATACATAATACAATTGTTTTTTTATTTCCTGCTTTGCAAGAAATAGATAAACAGAAGAAGCAGTTGGAGAAACTGAGGAGGAAAGCTTTCGTTGCTTTTTTCAGTTGCTGGCAAAGAGCAAAGGAATGAAAAGATATATGGGACCTCAGCTGTTGTAGTCAGAAAAGAATTGAGTGCAGAGACAAGCTGCTGCTTGTCTGGGTCACCCATTGCCTCTTTACTTCGTACTACCGTGCATCAAGAAGCAAGTAAAATGAGATAAGAAACTATGCAGGAAAAGCTTTCTTTGCCTCTTGCAGCTACTTGCAAAATAGTTTTTTGAAGCAACTCAAACAAAAGGGTACACAGAAGCAATGACAGCTCTGACATCTCAGTAGGGGATAGTTTTCAGTTTATGCCATATTGTTGACTACATGTGTATTGACTGGTTAAAAAACTAGGAGACTTTGCTTTAGAATTGTGCCTACGATGCTGACTACAAGAGCAGTGTTCCTGAAGACCTGATCCTCAGTCATGCCTTAGATTTACTGCCAAATATCAGTGCTTTCGAATAGGTGGGAGTGGTGTTCACATTGGTATGGAATATTAAATATCTTCCAAATGCTGCACAAATACGCTTCTCAATATTGTTCATGGTTCTTTCTGTTTAGTAAGAGATGCTGAAAAGAATGATTATATATGCTTCATGTTTGGAATACCACCAATGACAAAGATTAGCAGCCTTTGGGTATCACTGCACTATTTTTCAATATACAGTACTTCAGCAAAGTATACTGTAGTAGATGATTGTTCTCTGCATTTTTTGTACACTTATTATTTTCATAGTCTTCATCTTATTTGTTAGTTTATATTTCATGTTTATTACATCTGGAGCAGTGCATGAATTGGTATATGAACATGAGGGGGCAAAGATGGTTTGCAAAGATAGAAAAATAGATAGATATAATGAATAGTATTGAGATAAACTATGTTGTGTTCATTTTTTTCCTTATTTCCTATCTCCTGCATAAAATTATGTTTGATACTACTTTTTTAATATACATTGCAAAGTGCTATTGTGGCCAAAATCATGTTCACATCCCCCCCCCTCAAAACCATAACATAATTGGTATGTGTGTATATTAGTTGTACAGGTAGTCCTTAACCTATAACCATTTGATCAGTGAGCATTCCAAATTACAACGTTGAATGTATGGTGGTTACAACCAATCCTGGGAGTACTGGTTGTCCCAGTATCCCTATGGTCACGTGATTTTATCTTGGCGCTTGATAACCAATTTGCATTTACATCCACTTGCCAAACATGCCACAACTATGTGCTTGTCATTTGCAAACTTCCCTGCTGGTGTCCCCAGAAAGTCACTGCGGAAGCTGACATGGAAGGTCTCAGTCACCTGTGATCCTTCTCTAGCACCTTTGCTTGTGTCACATCCACCATTTGCTCATCCCCATGCATACTCTCTGACCACACTGCACTTTTATGAATCCTCTGTCTCTCCCCTGTGGTGCCTCTCACACACCTTCCCCAATCCTGACCCGTACCTCTTTGATCGACAATTTGCCTTTGATGCAGCTTCCTCAATCTCATCACATGTACTGTGTCTTTTGCACATCCTTCCTGACCGTCCCCACATCCTCTTGCTCACTCCCTACCTGGGAGCAGCAACTTACCTTCATATATACCTGAAAACTTCCTGCTGGTTTCCTCACTAACTTGTGGTTGTGGTTGTGGTAAGCCGGCAAGAAGTTGCTTTGCCTAATGACTAGGATTCGGTTAACAATGGCAACCAGGACCACAGGGATTGCCATCACTAAGCAATGTGGTCATGGTTTATGACCGCATCACTTAATGATGGAAATTGTGTTCTCAATTTTTGTAGTAAATTGATGGCTACCTGTATTATTTTAAAAAAGCCTCCTTGTTTCATATTTTCCACTTCTCTTGACTTGTGATGATGATGATGTTATCTATTCAGTCATGCGCAACTCTTGGCAATTCTATGGGCCAGGTCTTTCCACATCTTTCAACCTTGCACTGTTTCTTAGAGTTGTTCAATCCTCTGGCTGGTGTAAGCTTTGAGGTGTCATCATGTTCTTTAATGCCCTGATTTCTGACTTGTGTATTATAAGACCCAGATTTTGCTTTAACCAAAGGATAATAAAAGATGTTTAAAATTATTTCAGGTAGTAAGCACTGCATTCACATTGGCTTCCATAAGCATTGTTTTTTTTCTAATGTGGTAAACCATTGCCTTGATGTAATTGATAATGAATTTTCCCTAAGATAATACACATGCAATAATGTAGAAATGGCCTAATGTCAAATAAGTTGGTTTTGAGAATATCAAATGTGTGATTAAAGACATCTTATTCAACTGCATTTTTTTCAGATTAAATCTGCATAAATTTGGATGTGAAGAAAAATAAGTTTATTTTTAGATGACGTGTGAATGTTGCAGTTACCCTATTAAGAAATGTTTTCTAGTTTGTCTTGCAAATGAACAAATGACTGCAGCTAAGTTTTTTATTTGTAATTTTTATAAATGACAATTTTGCAATGATTATGCTTGGAAAAAAACAATACAGATTTAATCCATTTTATTAATTGGAATATGCTATCCCTAACTGGACAAGTGAATTATTATGTTGGTTATAATATACAAATCTGCTTATATTTAATATTTGCTTCAGACGTTAGGGACAATAGGAGAATTGGTAAAATTTACCAAAATACTTCATTTGAAATTCAGTATTGATCTTTCATTAATCACCTCCCCTGTGATCAGCCTCAAGGCACCATTTTGAACCTTACTTCATTGGATGCTCATAATACTTGATAATCAGATCATAGAGTAGTATTCTGGTGATGTTCACTCCTGTTAATTGTTGATGTTTATTTTTGATCTTCCAAGGTTTATCTAAAGTTGTGGACTTTCCCACCAGTATTTGTTCATCTAAATGGTCTGGCCATCAAAATTTTGCCATGAGATTGCCAAACAGGTAATCTTCATCCAAATGTATACTCCCATTACAAAATTGACATCAATTTGATAGCTTTCTTCCAGAATATTTCCTGTGGAGTTATATATGATATCATTATGTGCCGAGTCCCCCACATTCATCCATATATATAACTTTGCTTCATAGACATAGCAATCTTTGGAAGAACTCTTATTCTTCGGTCAGTCTGTATAATCATACAGAATTCATTTCCATTTAGAAAGTTATTCATCCATATGTGTGACTCACAGAAAGGAGGAAAATCACATATTGATCTTTAAACAGATTTGCTACAGAGAGCCCATCACCCAAGAAAAAAATCCTGTCATAAAAGAAGAGAATAACACATATGCCAAAGCCTTTTGTAGTGTTATGACTTGGTAAAGATATTTTGAAACCTGAGATGTATCCATAAAAATAATGACAATAATGAGGGTCATTTATCTATATGACTCTCAAATTTGGAAATAGTCGGGGAGTGTAAAGTGTGTCTTGTATCATAGAAAAAAAATCATAGGAAGACAAGGGCAGGAATTTCTATCTCCCTAAAGCCACAATTCTTCGAAGGGTAAGGCGTATCATGAAATCTACCCACCAACAGTGCAGAAGGAATAAAATGAGCTCTACAGAAGCCCTGCTATGTTCTTACTCACAATTAGTCTGTATAAATATGTAGGAGAGGGCTTGTGGCGGTCTAATATTTGGAAATAAAATTCAGAAACACTGACAAGATCATTCTGATGTTCAATGTGCCTAATTTGTTCCTTAAATGCCTAATTGCCCTATATATTCAGGAGAAAACTTGAGACTACATAATTCCTCCATACAATGAGATTGGTAGCTGTGAACAGCAGGTGATTTGAGCCAGTTACTCTCAGCTCAGCTTGCTGACAGAATTATTGTTTTGAGGGGAAATTGGAGAAAGTAGTGCTAGATAATCTGACTTGACCTCCTGCAGGAAAGGAAATATAGAAATTATTATTTTTAATAAGTCAGCCTATAGTGCAAACATTTTACCCAGTATCTTAAAAAATTGAAACATTTTATGCTACTGTTATGCTAACAGCTGATAACAGCCTCTGAGCAAAAATATGATTAGTGAACGTTTGGTAGAATATATTACATTTATTTCCATTTTTATATATTTTAAAAATATATTTTATATAATTATTTTATATAATAATATGAAAGCGTACTAGAAATTAAAGATACTATTAGAAACTGTTTATTCAATTTGTGTAGTTTTTTCATAAATAGGGACTTCAGATTGTTAACCAGATATATTATATACATAATATAATTAAAGCAATGCAAAAAAACAAAAAGCTAAAAAATCATGGATTATATTCCAATCTCCAAACATTCTTTTGGAGAAAAGCAGAGAACATTTTCTGCTTGAAAGTAGTACAGAAACATCTAGGCAACAACGTCTTGTTCTTCATATCTTCCTAGTGTTTTCCCACAGGTTAGGTCCACTTTTCTGGTCAATAAATACCATGTTATGCAATCAAATATAGCAATTGAGTCCAAATGGATTATTTTCATGGCCATGTTAATTATGCCCTGCCATCTTTGCTTTAGTCTTACACATGAGTATTTGTCATCAATCTTAAAGTGGTAGGTGGTGCAGGAAGTGGTGTAGAGTGCTGCTCATAGAATGTGGTTGTAATACTGTTGGTGTTTTTCCTGCAGTTTCTGTACAATAGAACAGAACAGAACAGAACTCTTTATTTAGCCAAGTGTGATTAGACACATAAGGAATTTTATTGGTGTAATGCGTATCTACTGCCGGAGTGTATTGTTGATATTGTCAAGAAGGGAAATGCCTAATGCCTAATGAAGCAGGCAGATCTTCATGGCATGTAAAGGATGCACAGGATTTTTGGTAGTTGGTCAGCACTTAGTTGACTATTATATGCTTTTGATTTTAGCTGAATTGGCATATGCCTGTCACAGAGCACTCAGTGATCTTCTTCCACCACAGCAATGTTGCTGTTGCATGTACATTGTACACCCTTAGACATTTTGCAAATGGTATTCTAACTAACGGAAAAAGCTTTTTCACTAGATCTTTACCGATGACCTGGATGTGGAGGAGCCCTAGCTAGTTTGTAGATACTTAGTCTTCTTGATATTGAGGCAAAACCCAAATAGGCTAAGACAGTTGTTCCACCTTTGCTTCCTTGGTGGTAGCTGCAAGCAGGAAATTGTCAGTGTACAGCAAAGCCCAGAGGGCACTATGATGCAAATCTCACATTATAGTATTCTTGATGAGAAACAACAGCAATGGTAATAGCGCATACCAACTTTCACAGGAAAGCTGTCAGAAAGGCCGGTGACACATAATGCTTGGCTGCTGACATTAACATAAAGCATCTGGATCGATTTTATGAGTATCTCAGGTACACCATGGTCACATAGAGTGTATCATATCAACTAATGTTGCTCAGAATCAAAAAGCTTTTTCCTGGTTGAAGAAAACCATGTGTAATGACTTCTTTTCTCCATGCTTTTTCATGAGCATGCAAGTTGCAAAAATAGCATCAGTGGTGCTCAAGCCTTTGACAAAACTGAACTGGTTGATACTGATTTCAAAAATGTCATGGAAATGTTGGTTGAGGATCTACTCAAAATGTTTATTGTGTGCAGTGGGAGGATTTGTTGGTTGTGGGAATAGTGTGTTAGGTCAGCTTTGTTCTTGAAGAGGGGAATTATGGTTTTTGTGGCCCAGTTAGGAGGCATGTGGCCAGAGAGTTGAAGAATTTTCTTGACAGTCAACTGCTGTGCCATAAAGTTCTTTCAACTTCCGGATGTCTGCTGGTAGATTGTCCAGGTCAATTGCTTTTGAATTCTTCATGTTTCTGATAGCTTTTATAACCTCTTCAGATGTAATGCGCAGGACTGGAGGAGACTTTAGCTGAACCATCAAGAATTGGCAGGTATGGAAATTTGACATTAAAGATTTTGCCAAAGTGCTGTTGCCAGGATTTCATGATTTCCTGAAGTTGCTGTCCATTTATTCCTTAGCACACATGTAGTGTTCAATGCCTTTACTGCCTTAGGGTACATTTTCACTAATTGATAGATGTTTTTCTCGTGTTCATTTATGTCCAGTTGTTCATATAAGTCCTAGTAGTGATTGACTTTGGTGCGTGCTCCCGTTGCGAGCCGGTAGCGAAGGTAAGTAGAACCCACCCCTGATCCAAAACTCTTCTTTTTCTTCTTCATCATATTCAATTTGAGGTGTGAAGGCCAAGAAAACATGTAATTGATGGAGAGCAGCATCAATGACAGTTAACATAAGATGATCAGAATGTCAATGGACATCAGCAATAAAGTTGTGCAGATCAGTGCATGCTATGATAGCCACACTTTTTTGTTGGACATGCTATGGTAAATTGTTTTGTAGCGTTCACTGATGTCATTCTTGGTCTTTCCAACACGTAACTTATATGCACACAATATTTACCTTGTGTCACTTTAGTCTGCAAGCTCACCACTGCAGTCAGCAGACCATGCCAACTTTCAATGTGGCAATAATATATTGTGATGTTTAAATTAGCTTCTTTAGCCAGTTGTATCCTTGAATTGGTGGCTTTTGCCCATTTGTCATGATGCTTAGGAAATGCCAACTCATGTTGCTCCCAGGGAATGCCCTAGCATTATTCAAATTTTACCTACTGGTTTGCCATTGAAACCTGATGTTGGTTGGTCCTGTTCATTTCGATACCATCCTTGTGGGAAGTTTTCAGTAGCACCACAAGGACCTTGTCACCATTTAGGCAACAACATCCAACACCACATTTATTGTACTTGACCGTTGGGGGGTAGCTTTCTGGCTTATCTATCTACCAAATAATTCTTGGCTTGCATTTCAGTTTTAGAACTGTGAGAGGATAAGTAATCAAACAACAGACACAACTCCATTTAGATTGGAATAAAAACTGTTCACCCATCATATGTAATACTACCTACATATTTAATATAAATTGATGTGTTGATCTCAGTTTAAGCATGTTAATTTTGGAAGCTTCAGAGAATACTCATAGGATTTGTTTTACGAAGCAGAGATAAATTTGGTAGTTTGAGCCGTATGAAAATCTGAGTGTGGGATTTATAGTACATTAAGGTGTAATGCATGCACAAAAGTTCTTTTATATCTGCAAATGAAAAATCATCTTCTAAATGCTTGTCATCACTCTAATTTTAATGATGAGATAAGTGTGTAAGAGAAAATTGTTCTGTTGATGACAGGCACATGTAAGAATGTAGTGGAAAAAGGGTCCCATTAACACATGTCAGTCAGTGTTTCTTTGTAGAAATAGCTGTTCTTTAAGCATAAAGAGAAATGGGACTTCATTCTGTTCTACCAACTATATATTTTAGATTCCTGGTCGAACAGTATAGCATATCTGTGGCTTCTTACGAGATCAAGCTTGTTATGTAAGACTATCTTCATTTAGAAGTCTGTAGTTAAAATAACATTATAAAAGTTTAGTATATTTTGTGCGGTAAATTATTTTATGAGCATTATTTATTCTATGGACTCGGTGCTTACTACTTTGTCTTGAGCAATAACCTGATGTTACAAATTGGTTCACAGGAAAGCATGAAAATTAAGTTGACTAAAATTGTATATGGTATTCCAACATAGTTGTGCCGTAAATAAGGAATTTATCAGTGTTTTTATTTATTTATTTATTTACTTACTTACTTACTTACTTACTTACTTACTTACTTACTTACTTACTTACTTACTTACTTACTTACTTACTTACTTTCAGACCCTTTCTTAATGATTCCTAGCATGGGATATACTTTTTCCACAGCTGCTCCATATTGAGGTGGTTTTTTTTAATCAATTAGCAATTCAGACTTCTTATCCCGTGACTACTAAGTTAACTTAATATGTGCTGAGTAACTTTATCAAAGGCTTTTTAAAAAAATGTAAGTATCAGCAGAATTACCTCCATATATGTGCTTGTTGATAACTCTAAAAACTAAAAAGGTTAGTAAGACAAGATTTATCCATACTGATTTCCCTTCAGCAAGTCTTGTTCCTCCTATTATGTACTCATTATGTTTTCATTCATTCATTCATTCATTCATTCATTCATTCACTCACTGTTTCTACCAATCAGATATTAGGCTGACTGGCCTATAATTTCTTGTATACACTCAAGTCACTTTTAGAAGTGTTATACTATCTAGGTTTTTTGTGACTTGAATTCAAGTTACTTTTAAGTTCTAGATAGTACTTTCTGTTGCAAGAAAATATATTATTGCTCTTCTATTTAAAAACAAACAAAAATGCTTATGTTACATCCAGTTGTTTACTGATAGAATTGATGTAAAGCAACAATTCTTGCTTCCTTATGTTTGCTGTGAATAAAACTTGGTTTGGAGGGCTGGAAGATTGTCTAAGGTACATTTTAGTAATCATAAAAACTGATAAATATTTAGATATCATATAACAAAAATCTATCAGGATACATTGTAATTCAATTAAATTGGTCCTAAAATTGACACAACTTTGCTGCTAAGAGCATATATTTAAAAAGACTAAAGTGTCAGGCTCTAGTGATAAGATGAATTATTAAATTGCTTTCTTTTGCCAAGTGTAGTATGAGGGGAGATTTATGCTTTGTATTAACATATGTGAAATTCAATGTCTTAAAATTTTATTGAGGTATATTTGTCAACTTGCCAATAAAAATTAGCTGGAATAGTGTTGTAGAGGAATACAGAGATGATTTCAAAAAACATAGGTAACCCTGCTTGAACTGTTTGGTCTAGGAACGAAGGGAAGTGCTGTAATGCTTTTTAGATTCCACATTATAGCTTATATAAATCAGATAGAATTCTAGTATGTATGCATGTATGTATGAATTTAATAGCTATAGCCACCTATCTCAATCAGTAACTCGGGGCAGTTTACAATTAAATTTCTGAGATTGCCTGTTTTGGATTGGCAACTATGTAGGCCATATCAGTTCAGTGGTCTCCTCTGGGCTTATTTCCAGGCAACTTTGATCCTATCTTTCAGGATTACATAAAGCCTCATTTGGTAACTATTTAGAGTGAATAGCATCTGACACTATCCTGTGTTCTTTCACTCAGTTTAAAATATTTACTTTAAGGTGTTTCCTCCATGAAGTTGCTCAGTCTTCTATATAATTCTGTAAATAGCTTATGTTAAGCATTGAGACCAGACGAATAGGATATTGATTAAACTAGTTAATATACAGTAATAACTTTCAACAATTATTTACTGAAGAAGAAACTGGGATGTGATCTGAGTTACAGGTTTGGGAACCAAATTATTCTGGAATAGCAGGGACTTTCTTGGGCTCAGATTCCTACCCTTTCTGAATTCTTTCTTGGGGATATGACCTTCCCTGTCATGCTATTTGATCTTTGA
The DNA here is from genome assembly GCA_036250565.1 of Sibynophis collaris. Lineage (NCBI taxonomy): Eukaryota > Metazoa > Chordata > Lepidosauria > Squamata > Sibynophiidae > Sibynophis > Sibynophis collaris. The sequence continues at coordinate 2,322 of JANHFK010002119.1, read as the reverse complement.
GGCATCACTGAGGGTGAGCAGTTCTGCTTCCTCTTTCTCCTGCCACTATCTTGGTGTCATCACTGCTCAGCTGTTATTTGAAGTGTGAACTGGAAATTAAATGGGTTTGGAGGGGATCAAAGATCATTCTAGCCAATCATCTTTAACTAGGTCAGTATAAATAATTTATCTGTCGCTTGCATCTTGCAAATACCCATCTCCTGGTGGACTATTCCATTAATATAGTGACCAAATTCAAAATCTTGTCACTAATATGTGACTATTTTTTTTTTCTGGCTCCTAAGATTTGAGAACTTAATATTTTTAATGTTTTTTTCCGGTCTTACTTAATAGAGACTTACCATTGGTTCTATACACTGTAATTTCAAGTATGGTACTAGTTCAGAAATCATATTTCATTAAATGAATGAGATGACTAGAATTACAGATGTAACAGACCTGCAACTTTGCATTAGTAGGCTTTAAGGCTTAGTAAGAATACTTACTGGAAAAAGGTACATATTCTTATTAATCATTTCTGTTTTATAAATCTTGATATTTTCCAGGATGTCATTTTCTGATCTATTTAAAGTATAACTTTTTCTTGATACTATGGAAAGTATGTTTTTATATATTTATTACTCTGAATGTAGTATACATTATGAGTCATCATCATCATTTTAGCCATTGTCTGTCCACAGCAGGATGAAAGCCTCTTCTTCATGTTTCCAATCAATATGATTGGAGCTTTCTTTTGCCAATTGGGCCTGCAATATTTGCTGATGTCGTCGATCGATGTTTTAGGTCTCTTTCGTGGACACTTTTTATCATGTGGGATCCATTCTACGACTGCCTTGGTCCTGCCAACCAGTGGTGGGATTCAAATTTTTTTGCTACTGGTTCTGTGGGCGTGGCTTGGTGGGCATGGCATGGCTTGGTGGGCGTGGCAGGGGAAGGATACTATAAATTCTCCATTCCCACCCCACTCCAGGGAAAGGTTACTGCAAAATCCCCATTTCCTCCTGATCAGCTGAGACTCGTGAGGCAGAGAATAGATGGGGGCGGGGCAAGTCAGAGGTGGTATTTACAGGTTCTCCGAACTACTCAAAATTTCCACTACTGGTTCTCCAGAAATGATCAGAACCTGCTGAATATCACCTCTGCTGCCAACCACATTTAATGTACAACTGAGGATTAGTTTGGAATTTTTCTCTTGAGCACAGATATAAACAGGGCAAAAACCAATAACATTCTAAATATTCATGATCTGTAGAGAGATACAGAAAACATACAGTTGAAACTCAGCCTTTAGCAAAGTTTAAACTATAAAATGAACTGTGGAAATACCTCTTTCCGCATGTTTTAAACTGCACACTTTTGTCTACTTTAAATCTTTCTAATAATTGTAAATAGGAGAACATTGACAACTATATCCCTCTGCCAGTGTTTAAATGATACATCCATTATCAAAATAGGTATTGTCTAAAACAAATATATCATTCTAGTTAAGACATTTATTTTTATCCCATAAATTCTGCCCAGCAATGACAGTTGGAGTTTCTCCTTTCTCAACAAGTTTTTTTTATTTTATTTCATATCTGAACATAGCTATTTTAATTCTAAAATAACATACAATTCATGTTTGTCACATAGATACCCAGAATATTTTATCTTCTCAATCTTATTCATCAGTCTGTTTGATCTATTTCTGCATGATCTATTTTTATATTTTTGTTTACTATTTTTAAAACCTAATGTTCTGATCCAGTCTTAGCAGAAGCAAGAAACAGACTCCTTGTCACGAAAACCTCCTCTTTATTTACCGCTTGTGAATTAATTGCTTTCACCCACTGCAAAGTTCAGGCAATAGTCTTGCAAGGAGTTAACTGCAGTACAGACCTTATCAGTTCCTTGCGATAATTGCCAGGCCGTGAGCTCCCATCCGAAAGGCTGCAAATTACGTTCTGGCAAGCAGTCTTTGTGGCACAAAACACAATGAGCAAAATCTTCAGAAATACGAACTGTTGTCTCCTACGACCATCACTCCCCTTTCCTTCTATTTATTCCCCAGCCAGGGAGGAGCCATTCAGCATCCATGTGTGCTTTGCTTCCCGAGTCGACTCCTTGTCCTCCATTGCTCACCTCTCCTAACAGCTCTGTGCATACGTGCATCTGGAACAGGCCCCAGCTGTTCTTCCTCCTCACTCATCGCAGCCTCCAAAGGCAGCTGCCTCTCCGGTGGCTGGGAAATTTATTTATTTTATTTATTTGATTTATATGCTGCCCTTCTCCAAAGACTCAGGGCGGCTTACAATGTGCTAAGCAATAGCCTTCATACTTTTG
>JANHFK010002116.1:70988-81124 GCA_036250565.1 Sibynophis collaris | reverse complement strand
GAAGGCTCTTCCCCTGGGGGTCGCCAGTCGGCATTGCCTGGCTGACGGCACCCTGAGGAGTCCCTCTCTGTGGGAGCAAACCGGTCGGTGGGAGATATTTAGTAGCTGAAGGCTACTCTCTTTAAAAAAAAGTTATACATCTACTTTTCTAATTCTTGATGCTTTTAATAATATTTGCTTATTATTAGAGCCAGTTTGGTGTAGTGGTGTTATATACCTGGCCTAGAAACCAGTAATGAGGTCTAAGTTTTCCTTACCTAATGTATGAAAGCAGATTGGGTGACTTTGGCTCAGTCCTTCTCTCTCAACCCAGCCAAACTCACAGGGTTATGTGGCTGGGGGAAACAGGAGGTGGGAGCATTAGGTATGCTTGTGTTGACCCAATAGCTACATTTTTAAAAAGGTACGATAACAATATACAGTTAGTTCTCAACTTACGACCACAATTGAGCCCAAAATTTATGTTGCTAAGTGAGAAGTTTGTTAAGTGAGTCTTGCCCCGTTTTATGACTTTCCTTGCCACATCTGTTAAGTGATTCGACCGCAGTTGTTAAAATTAGTCACATGGTCGTTAAGTGAATCTGGTTTCCCCATTGACTTTGCTTGTCAGAAGGGCACAAAAGGGGATCCCGTAACCCTGGGACATTGCAACCGTCATAAATGCGAGTCAGTTGTCAAGCGTCTGAATAGAAACCACATGACTCTGGGGAGGCTGCGATGGTCATAGGTGTGAAAAATGGTCATGAGTCCCTTTTTTCAGTGCCATTGTAACTTCGAATGGTCTGTTATAAATCAAGGATTACCTCTAAGAATATTTATCATTAACTTAATATTATTCAATGCAGAGTGGGTAAATTTGTTTGTTTGTGGATCATTTGCACCATGAAGGGGGAGAATGGGCTCCTGCCTGAAAGGATTTGCAATCTAATGTCTCTTGTTTCTCTCTCCCTCCTTTCCAATGAAGACCTAAACAAAGCATGTGGGAATGCCATCGACGCCCATGAAGCAGCGCAAATGCATCAGAACTTTTCCCAGCAGCTCCTCCAGGATCACATCGAGGCCTGTAGCCTCCCAGAGCACAACCTTATCACTGTACGTTGGCCACATTTTTTTCCTTTCTGCCTTGGCACGGAGTGTGTGTGTGTGGGGGTGTGTGTGTGGTATATTATGGTGCCCTTTTATGATGCATGGACTTCAACTCCCAGAATTCCTGAGCCAGCCATGCTGCCTCAAGAATTCTGGGAGTTGAAGTCCACGAGTCATAAAGGGGGGCCCCATCATTTCCCACCTCTGCTGGATGCTGACCTGAGTGGGCGCCATGGGGAAGGGGGTGAGAAAAGCAGAAGATCCCAGGGGAAAGATCCTCTGTTCCCTAGCTGCTCAAATTTAACATGTCAGGTAGTCCTCGACTTATGACCGGTCGCTTAGCAATCGTTCAGAGTTACGACAGACTTCTCTGAGGGTACTTACTGCCCGTATCCGAAGTTCCAGTGGCTGCCCTCCACCCACTGTTAAGTGACCCCACTTCGGCCACTCAGCAATTGGCGCTCATTTACAACCATTTGTCATGTGACCGTGTTTTACAGCGTTTTTGCTTAACAAAACCATTATGTCGCTTAACAACTAACAGCTGCTGTGGAAAAAGTCGTAAAATTGGGTTCGTCACATGGATGGGCCCCTTTGACGATCGTCGCAACTTATGACCATGATGGGCAGGCTTCATTATAGTCCTAACTCGAGGACTAATCTGTATTGAAACCTGTAGAATGGGTGGGACATCGTGGGCATTCTTCTCCCGATTTTTCCACTGGCCTTCTCGTTTTAGGACAGTACTAGGCTTAAGGAGTAGAGAAAGTAGTGGGTGGGCGGTTTATAAAACAGCAGAATTTTTGGCTTTTGATAGAAATCACAATGTCTCTTGGTAATTTTGTTTTGTTTTGTTAAGAAAACAAGCCAAAACTGTTAATCTAATCTCTAGATTTTATGTTCTCTTCTGGGTATTAAAACCATCCTATTCTTTTCTCATTTAGTGTGATTAATCAAAAGGTCTTGACCAGAGGCTTATTTAACATTTATCTGCTATCCTCCAAAAGCTATTCAACTGGGCAAGCCCATATATAAAAAAAAGAGTAACTGCTACAATGAAATTATTACAGCATTGTAATAATTGTAACAGACACAATTTAATATATAGCTCACTAGCAGCAAAACGTTGCAAAGCTCTAAAATTCACAAAGTGTGAATGATTTTAGGAGTATTTAAAAATCACAGAATGTATTTATTATTTTGGAATTCTGGTTTTTGGGGAAACACGGTATTTGTAGCTCAGGGTTGAACTGTGGGATTCTTTGTGCTCGCTGAGCATGGTTGTTTGCTTGCAGACGTTTTGTTATCCAACTAGGAAACGTCATCAGTGTGAGGAGAGAGTGAGGTTTGCTCTGTTTTATATACAAGGGCCTTGCCCTTTCAGTGTTGCTGGGAGTGTTCCTGATGGTTTCTTGATTGGGGTATTGTTTCTTGTTTGATGGTTGGTCTGGTATTAATCTGGGTGTTAATCTCTGTTGATCTGGGTGTTAATCTCTATCAATCGTAGCCATCACAGAAATAACAAGAAATCCTGGAAATTGCAGTAATTTGCATGTCGCCCATTGCTGTTTCAAAGCTGTGTGCAAACATTTCTGTAATATAGATTCTTTAAAACTTGATGTTTGTTTTAAAAGCAGCGTTATGTTATCAGATGAATCACCATGCAGCAGTCAATAAACGCCATTCTACTTCTTTGTTTTTTCCTGCCTGCAGTGGACAGATGGACCCCCGCCAGTACAGTTTCAGGCACAAAATGGACCTACCACCAGCCTGGCCAGTCTATTGTGAACCTAGTGTCTTCACTTGGGAAGAAGATGGAAATCATTTTGTACACTTGGCTTTTTTTTTTTTTTTAACAACAACAACAACAACAAAAAAGGATGGGCAGTGAACACTTCTCCAAGCCCTCTAGGAGAATGGCATTGAGGTGACCGTTCCTAGAGTCACAATTTGGCATGGCCATTCTGAGCTCTTTTTTAAGATGTGTGTGTGAGTGTGTGCGCGTGTGTGTGTGCATGTGTGTGTGGATCACCTAGGTTGCAGGGATGTCTAATGTAAGTAAACACACAGGGTTGTAAGAGGCAGCCCTTCCTATTTCTCAGAATTTGGTTTTACGTGATGTGGATGAAAGAAGGGCCCCTTCAAATGAGATTTATTTAAGAGAGAAAGAAGTCAGCCCATGTAATGAAGGTTTAGGGAGGTTGGGATGGAATAGAGAAAGCCATGCCTGCTTCCTTGCTCATTAAAACTGCCCCTGAAAATGCCATGTGCCTATATTTTTATGAAGGCTCTGTTGCCCTTTGTATTATCCAGGCTGCTAGATTTGCTTCTTGAACACACTTGCTCTAAAAATACCTGTAGTTGGTGCATCTAAATAGCGTAGGCCCCATTCTCTGGCAGGAAATGTTCTCTCTCTTTCAGTGTGTTTCAACCTTAGTGACTCTCGAGATATGTGGGCTTCACATGTGTAAGTCCAGACATCATAAAATTACTAAGATTGACAAATACTGCTCCATTTGCTTACCTTATCATAGAAAGAACTCAGCAAATTGGTTAAGAAATGTGGGAGGTGTGTTTCCTTCCTTACGTCACTTTAGGGCACTTGGGCTCTGCATTCTTCAAAATAATTCTTCAGATAATTCATATTGGAGCAAAGCTTACGGTAATCAGCCTCTGTCAGTGTTTTCAAGTGCCTGTTTGGTTCCTTAAAAGGTGCATGCTTTTTCTCCAGGGTAATCTTTTGGGGGGTTTTTTTGGTTTTTTTTTTACTCAAGACACATTACCCATATGGGTAAACATCATGATTGTTTTCATTTTTTTCTTTTGGGAAGGTGACTTGACTTCACCTCTCTTTTCAACTGTTGGGTCGGAAATAAGGACAAATGGCGGCTTGGAAAAACAAGCTGGCCTGATCTGGATTTGTGTGATTTGTTTGAGATTAGGCTACAGTCGGGTCTTCCAAGACTCTTAATTAGAATGTAGAAAGTTGTATCTGGTGTGGAATTCAGCTTCCGAGAATCTCGGCCTTCAGGATCTTTTAATGAGAAAGCTTTTAGCCCCTAGTAGCTGCAAAGATACGTTTCAAAAGGATATGGGAGATAACTTCCCATATCACGGACTCAACGTGGGAAGCTTTAAACAAGTTTTCCAATGATTGGGGTAGGAATTCTGTGCCCTTAGCCTTCCCGTGGTTAGCAAAAGGATCATATATTATGCAAAGTACCTAATTTGGAATGATTATGCAAAATAATTATGCAAGTGATTGCATACATCATGTTACCCTAGAATCCAGCTTTTCCAACTTTTTTATTATTATTATTATCTTTTAAGGCAGGGACACAACCCTGCTTCTAGTGTGGTGTGTGGTATATCAATTTTAAAAGGAGGTAGTTTATCTTGTTACTACAGTAATTCAGCGAGTTCTTAATTATGGATTTTTTTAGCACTATTTATCATCCAAAAGCTATAGCCGGTATCCCCTAATCATGTGCTCTTGATATTTTCAGGAATAATGCAATCCAGTTCCTTTCCGAAGTAGGTTGATGTGTAAAAAAGAAAAGTTGTTTGTAATATATTGGGAGACAAATAGGAAGAGGAAAGTACAGGATAAGTAGTATCTAAAAATACTAAAAGAAGAAGAGCTGGTATTCTGAAACTTTAATTTTGTCTATTATTTGGAATGTAGGTCTGTTTATAACATTCCTTAATAGATCCTAGCAAAACACAGTCCCCCCCTCTTTTTTAAAATTTTCTTTTCCTTCAGAGAATAACAACAAATGCTTGTTATTTCATGTCAGCATAGACTGAACATTGACTTACTCCTGAAGAAATACATTGTGTGTGATTTGCTCCATGTTTTGGATCTTAAAAAAAAACCCTGCAAGGTCATTCTCACATCTATTTAGGATTTTTAAAAAAACCAAACCTCTGGAGTGCCAAAAATATAGGCTTGGGTTGGTAGGGAAGGTGTCAAGAAGCAGTTGGATCTGTACAATGATTACACCCTTTTGAACGAGCTGATTTTCCCAATTTTCCCACTGCATCTTTAAACTAGATGTAAATAAATAAGTTGGAAGGCTAGAAGCTTTTTTAAATTTTTTTTTATTTTACAAATCTTGGGTGAAAATGGATTTATTCTTCCAGTCCGTAATTCAGGGATGTCTGTTATCCATATTCCTAGGTTCTCTTCTCCATGTATAAATGAGGGACAGAAGCTATATATTTTCCAATTAACAGATTGTTTTTCCCCCTCTTCCTAAGCAGTGTTCAGCCTCCAGAACAGAATTATTAATGCATTCGCAATCAAGATTCGTATTTAGAAAAGACTTCCTTTCCTATATAAAACCAAAAAGTAAAAAAAAAAATTTCTTACCGTAAAGACGCTAGACGCGCGTCCTTACTAACAAATCTGGGCAGAACCTAAGAGGCCTGATCTGAAATAGCCCCGATAGATTGAATCTAGCTTTCAGGATGCTAAGCAGGCTGTCTTTGTTAAAATACACATACCTCATTTCCTTCTCAGCCCCTTCCCAAAGAATATACCCCCTTGATATACACTGTCCCATCTTCCTAGAAATCTGCATTTTAGCTCATAGAGGGTGGGCGATTAGATCACTGAACTTGTGATTTTGCACAGTTGAAATGTGGAGTCTGCCAACGCGTGTGTGAGTTCTTGCTGTTCACACTTCTGAGACACCTGCAGCTGTTCATTAACACTCTTTATGAAACAGTTCTTTTTATGTACTTAAAATGTGTTTTAGTAAATTTGTACAGTTTTTGTCTTTTAGCCTTTTTTCCAAAAAGTGTTTAATCTTTCTTAACAATAATGTGTAAACATAAAAAAAATGTACAGGGGGAAGTAGAGTTTTTGTCTTGTTTTCAGGCTCAATTTTCTTCCTAATCCCGGGTGAGAAAATATCTGTGGGAAGCATATATTTAATTCCACCCAGAGTTGTATATAGGCCACTAAAGCGAAGAGCTATGTAGAATTTCATCTTTAAAATATTTTTACAATCTAGTTGTACAGGTATGCAAAAGAAGAGGAGGAGAAAAAAAGAAAAATGTACCCCTAATTAGAATAGATCTAAAATGCTAATCTTGTGCCCATAGTTTGCTTTTGGGTTTTTTCCCCTATCACTTGGCCTGATCAAGACTTACATACATATTTTTTGTAATATTTTAGTGGTTGAAAAAAATAGTATTCCCAAATTATGCGGGGGAGAGAAAAATAAAATAGTCTCAGGATGCTATCATTACTTCTTTACATTTAATGATACAAACTTGACAGCAGTTTAAAAAAAAGCAAGTACAGGTAGTCCTTGATTTACGGCCACAATTGAGCCCAAAATTTCTGCTGGTAAGTGAAACATGTATTAAATGAGTTTTGCCCTTTTTACGACCTTTCTTGCCAGAGTTGTTAAGTGAATCACTGCAGTTGTTAAAGTGAGTGTTGTTAAGTGAATCTGGCTTTCCCACTGACTTTGCTTGTCAGAAGGTCGCAAAAGGTGATCACATGACCCCGGGACACTGCATCCGTCATAAATATGAGTCAGTTGCCCAGCATCTGAATTTTGATCACGTGACACTGGGAATGCGGCAAAAGTTGTAAGTGTGAAAAATGGTCATAAACCTTTTTTTCCACTGTCATTGTAATTTTGAGTGGTCACTAAGTCAACAGGATGTTGAGGATTACCTGTACCATCATTGGAAAAATTGGTGCTTAAAGCTTGTGGACTTCAACTCCCAGAATTCCTCAGCCAGGCTGGCTGGGGAATTCTTGGAGTAGAAGTCCATAAGTCTTAAAATTGCCAAGATTGGACACCCCGATCTAGATCTTAATAAGTCTGAAAAAGAACTGCTTGTTTGGGTAGTCTATATTATTGGGGGCAAGACGCTGATGTAAATCGCTTAGAGAGGGCTGTAAAGGACTATGAAGTGGTGTATAAGTGCTATTGCTACTGTATCATGTAAGATGTTGCAGTGGGAGATGATTTAATTGGGCTTATCTAACTTTGTACTTCCAGATGTGCAACTCCCATTATATCTTGCCAGCACATGACCAGGAGGAGCCAATCTAGTCTTTCCCCCCTCTAAATTATTAATATGATGGGTTTCATTACATGGGTACAGGTAGACCTCAATTTACAACCATAAATCAGCCTGCAATTACAGTTGCAAATCTTGCTGGTCAACTTTACAATTTTTTTGCTATAGTTGTCAAGGGAACACTACAGTCATTAAGGGAATGCCACAGACATTAAACAAATCCATTGTTTGCAATGGGTGTTTTTTTGCTGGAAACCGGAAGCAAACACAGGATTCCAGGAAAAACAACAACCCATCATTTGCAGTCATGTGATTTTGGCATGCTTTGGCAAGCGGCTGTAAATGTGGACTAGTTGGTAAATGCCCAAAATGCAATTATGTAATGGGAGGGCAGATGTTAGATATTCAAAACTGGGTCACACATACCTTTTTGGGGGTCCGTCCAGAGGTGGTATTTAGCAGGTTCTGACCAGTTCTGGAGAATTGGTAGTGGAAATTTTGAGTAGTTCGGAGAACTGGTAAATACCACCTCTGATTGGCCCCGCCCCCATCTATTTTCTATCTCCTGAGTCCCAGCTGATAGGGAGGAAATGGGGATTTTGCAGTAACCTTCCCCTGCCACGCCCACCAAGCCACACCCACAGAACTGCTAGTAAAAACTTTTGAATCCCACCACTGGGTCCGTCATAACTTCAAACAGTTATAAGACACCAGTTATTAAGTGAGGCCCCTCTGTAGTAGATACTATGTTATAAAAGGACTAATTTTTCTTTCTCAAATAATTTTCCTTTATGAGTCAACTTAAGTTTCTTGAGAATACAGTATTAGGTTTTGGGTTTTTTTTGGCTTTTGTTATCCAATCTTTTATGGGGAACAGTGGCAGCTTTTTAGGTGAGTAAGCTTATGTTTTCCTTAAAATCTTATTCACACTTTCAGTAGGGAATTTAAAAGAATACAAAATGCACAAGGAACTTGTGACTTTGGGTTTCTCTCCTCCATCCTTGTTGCTGCTTTGTCTCTATAAATATTCACCCACCACTGCAGTGTTGATAAACTCAGATTCTTTTTTAGAATGATGGTCAACTGCCTGCTCATTTTCCAGAAATGTATGGAGAAGTCTGGTACTTTCATTCTGGAGAGTAATTTTGTAGTCACCATGGCACAAAGCTATGGTGGTCTGATCTTTTTTTATGACCAAACATCTGTCACTCACCACAATTCAGCAGGAATTCCATTTCTTCAAATTCTCATCAGGTTCTTTGGATTTTGAGAGAATACAGGTAGTCCTCAATTTAGCGACAAATTTTGGCTCAATTGTGGTCGTAAGTGAGAAATTTGTTAAGTGAGTTTTACCTCATTTTACGTGTTAAGGGAATCACTGCAATTCTTAAATTAGTAACACGGTTGTTAATCGAATTTGGCTTCCCCATTGACTTTGCTTGTCAGAAGATTGCAAAAGAGGATCATATGACTTTAGGACACTGCAACCGTCATAAATGTGAGTTGACAAACATCCAAATGTAAATCACATGACTAACTGTCATACGTCTGAAAAATAAATCACTTTTTTTTGGTGCTGTTGTAACTTTGGTAACTAAATGAACTGTTGTAAGTTGAAGACTACCTGTATAGGAAGATGATTTTAGCAAGGATGGAAGTAGCACACTGATAGTATTGCATGTTTCCTGGTGAGTTAGTTACCATCACCAGGAGATCTCTTTTTACACTTTTTACAGTCACAATCCCAGCAGTATGAAATGAGTTTAGAACCCCTCCAATATGTCACTTTTAACACTTCAATTTAAGCTACTGGAGGGAGTTAAATTTTCCCCCTCCCATTTGAAAAGTTTATTTGGAGTTCTTTTTGTTATAATTTTAAGGTCGATGATAATTTGGGACCATCTACAGTAGTTTTCTTTTAGTGGAAATGAATGACAGCGCAAAGTAGGGAGGGGGAGATAAAATGAAATAAGGTGTGAATTCAGATTATAACAATCCCGGCGAGGCTCTGATATATCCCGCCCTTTACCCTTCATTGGCTCCTCATCAGCATCTGGAACTTTTCATTGGTGGAATAACTTTGGTCGTCAAACAAATTGGCGAATCCAAGTGAAGGCGAGCCAAGCGTGCGTTGCTTTGTACCAGGCGCAAGAAGATGGAGGCGCTCGGTTGTGGAGGCGGCGCTTGGAAGGATGGGCGTGGCCTAGAAAAGGACGAACGCTGAGACAGAGGGCGTGGCTTGCTCGGTGGAAGGCTGACGTAGAAGGAGCGTTTTAGGAGGAAGGAGGCGTTTTGACGGACGGAGCTCCCTCAAGAGACGTGAGGGGAGGCGTCTCCGCACAAGGGCAGCGGAGGAAGGGGCGTGGCCCCCAAGAGGGCAGAGTACCTCTGATGAGGCGTGGCTTCAAAATGGGAGCGCGGAAGACGACGACGACGATGAAGAGGAGGAAGAAGAGGAGGAAGAGAAAGAAAGAGGTGCCGGCGGTCCGCTTCCTCTCCGCGCGTGCGCAGATGCTGGCAGCCAACGCAGAGAAGCGCCTGAGGAGATCGCTGAAAGGGGGAGGGGGCGGGGCGTCGCTCGGCCCGAGACTAAAGTTGCTCGCCCGCCTTTTTTTTTTTTCCCTCCGTCTTGAACGCTCCCCCCTTCTCGCGGCTTGTCCTCGCGCGTGCGTACTCCACTCGTGACCCCTCCCCTCCACGGCATCCCCTGTAGTCGTCCGCGTCCTCCTCCTCCTCCTCCTCCTCCTCCTGTCAGTGGCCACCTGAGGGAGCCGCTTTCTCCTCCCCCACCCCCCAGCCTAGGCCCGGCCCGGCCCTGTGAGTTGGAGAAGAAGGAGGTGGCGGCGTCGACGACTTCAGGTAGTGCGGGAGAAAGGGGAGCGCCGAATTGGGCTGAGGGGAGGGAGAGGGAGAGGAATAGGTTTGTTTTTCTTATTATCGTCGCCTGAGGCAAAGTGGGGGAGGGGAGTTTTCCCTCGGGTGTGTAGAGACCGAGGGCCCGCGGG
>JANHFK010002115.1:481912-506265 GCA_036250565.1 Sibynophis collaris | reverse complement strand
CCTGGTGAGATTCGAACCTGCAGTAAATGCAGGCAGCTGGTGTTAATAACAGGGTGTTTAGACCACTGTACTACCAAAGCTCAAGTTTGGGACTTTGTATTTTATATGCAATAATAACCTTGCTTACATAATCATTGGGTGAAAGAAAAGATTTTGCCAGGGAATATGGATTCTTTTCCAACTCATTTCAATCTTTCATTCATTCCCTAAGCTTATCTACAGCAGTGAAAATAACTAAGTTAGAGGCTTGTTATTCTAGGCCCAGGATAATTAATTCCACCGTCTAGGCAACTTTTGGTGCTTCAGATGTTGCTGAACTACAAATATGATCTCATATCACCAGCCATAATGATTATTGGGCTGCTGGGAATGATAGTTCAGTTCACATCTGTTGTGCTATAAGCTGCTTATATCTGCTGCAGATTACTATTACTTGATGCTCTCTTTAGCATACATTTAAACATTTAACCTACCTTTTTGTTAAAGACTTGTTTGCCTTATATACACTTTCTGCTTCAGTGAACTTGTGAGTTATCGCTGTAGTTATTTTTGAATACGTGTAAATTGTTTGTGTTTCTTATCCAATATTAGTTTCAGAGCCCCAAGAGAAAGTTGCTATCCTGAACAAATTCAGAACCGGGCTGAAATGCATAATATATCAGCAGGCAGCTTTGTACTGGCATGTCTTCTGCGCAAACTGCATTCAGCATTCACTCTGGGGGCTACTATGCTGCCTGTGTTACATCCAGTTAAAGCCATTTGTTCTATATTTATAGCATTATGCTTTACAAATCCATATGAGTATTTTATACACAACAGCTATTTGTGCTTTTTTTCTTTCATATTAGAATCTGGTTTACTTCATTTTCTGCATTTTATTTACTTTAATGCAAATGGTTTAAGGATTGCAGTTGGAGATCCCACAGCTCATTCAGAGTCCCATTATGGTAGTTAGTGAAGTAGTTCATATGCTGTAAATAACAAAACAAGGTACCAACTACGTGCAGTTTAAAAGCAAGGTCTAGAAATATACAGATTTGCCAGAGGTTCCAAGCAGAGCTTTAAAATAGAAGTCGACACTTAGGAATCAGATCTATCTTCAATTCTTACTTACTTTTATTTTATTTTACCAATGAGCGGTCAAAGGCTTTGTTACACATTACTGTCTTTTAAAAAAACCCACCTCAGAATGACAAAAATATACATCCTCTATAAGAGAAGGCTTCTTATCCAGGCATCTAGCAACTGAAATTCAAAAGCCTCTGATCTTTAGATCCCTTTCAGATGTCTGCTGAAAACTGAAAGCCCTATTTCCCACCATTTTAAAGTAGGAAACAAATAAAACTGCAGAGATAATCCTACCGTAAATAATTCATAGCTGTTAATATATATTTTTATAAAAAGATAATTCCTCCACATTGAACTTCATAGCCAAGGTTTAGTGCAGTTCCTGCTCATCAAGGATGTTTACCCTCTGTTATAGCCCCTTTTGCAGTAAAAAATGATGTTAATTTACAACCTGTCTATGATAGTTGGCTTGTTTATCTTGACAATGAAAGATCCCATTGGAAATACTACTGTGGCCTTGTCATTGACTTTAGCTTTGTCAAGGCTATGCTATAAGAATCTGTGCTATGGTGAGCTAAGAGTGCAAATAGGGGACTACATAAAAAATATATCCGCAACAGGAAGATTTTATTGTGCAGATCCTTCTCCGGGCCAAATTGTCCTTCCAAATAGTACAAAAGGCCACTCACCAGTATAGGTAGACCCATATAGTAATTAATTTAAAAATGTTTCAATCAGTAAGATATTCCAAATTGTAATTCTGGTAGCTAGAGATTCAGGATGATGTGGTAGTATAAGTACTGGATTGTCACTGGGGACACCTAGACTCAAGTTTTCCCTCAGTGACAGAAAGTCTTTAAGTGACTTTGAGTCAGCTGTTTTCTTCACAGAACTGTTGGCAAAGCACTGGAGAAGAAAACACTCTATAAACAAGTTTCAGCTCCTGAACAGAAGGTAGGATATAAACATAAGAAATCGATAATTATCAGGGAGGCCCAGCTACATATACTACAGGTTTGGTGATTCCTGAATCTCTATCAACGTATTTAAAGACCCAGGAAACAAAGAAAGAAAAAATTGAGAGGTATTTCTTTCTTCCCTCTTGGGAAAATTGTTTTCATTTTGGCCTTCTCTTTTATTGGAGAAAAAAAAAGAATTGAAAATAAAGTTTCCCCCAAATCCATTTCTGTCTCAGCCTTCATATCTTTAACTCTATCCCTAACATATAATACTTTCAATGAGCAATAGAACATCTCAATTGTGTCTCTCATTAATTCACAAAAGTACCATAAAAATCTATAGCAAAAAAAGGAATCTTCCCTTCATGTCTCAAAAGGCTGGATACCCTCTAAGACTTTCTTGAATCCACATTTTATTTAATATCTATTTAGTAGATATATGAAGAGAGAGAGAGAGAGAGAGAGAGGTATTAAAAAGGGAGAGAACCAAGTGATAGATAATCTATCCATATACCCAATGAATTTGCTTCTTCAATTTTCCTTACAATGCTCTAACCTTTCTTTTGCAAAAGGAAATGAAAAACAGAATGTCTGCCCTTGATGTTGCACAGTATGTTGATTTTAGTCCTGCAAACAATTAGGTTTTGCAGAGCTATCAGTGCACTAATCAGATGCAGTATTTTTCAAAAAATTCCAAGCAAAATTCCTTTTAAGGTAGTCTTTCTCTAATTCTTATTAGTGGTGCAAATCTTACAGACTCTGTTCCAAGGCACTTGGAAACCAGAAGAAAAGCTGAGCATGGTTACTACTTATAAAAGACTAAATTTTAGAAGAATGGGATTGAATGAAATATTCTAGAAGGTGGTCAGTTTGAACAGTAAACAGAAAAAAAACCTCCTCTGTATTAAAAGATTTTGTTGAAGGACCGCTCATTAAGAACTAATTTGTGTTTAATGTTCAGATCTATTTCTTGTAACATGGTTTCATAATAATGTATATTAAATGCAATCAATATGAATACTTCTAGCACAGGGCTGTCAAACTCGCGGCCTGTGGGCTGGTTGCGTCAAGTGCTGGCCCCACCTCCACCCAGTTTAGCGAAGGGGGGGAAGTCCCGATACGTCACATGATGCCGCCATGACACCGTGAGTTTGACACCCCTGTTCTAGCATAAAAGGGTTAATCTGGCTCAATATTGAGTGCCTTCGTTAGTTGTCACATTTTGGGGAACAAATGGAAGATAAAATTTTGAGGATTGTTTGACATCTGAATTTTACTTTTGCAGCTGGAAGATTGAACCTGATTTAAAAATGCATTATACAATAGCTGCAATGGTGTCCATGTAATTCTAGGATTCCAGGTCATTATCTATTGGAAAGCAGATTGTTGCCATCGGCCAAATGTGATGAATCCCAATCTTCCTCCAAAATTTGAAATTTATAGAAGAGATGTGGAAGTGGATTATCTTTGCAATTGTGTATATCTTATTCTCCAGCTTCAAAGTTTAGACTCAGTGATGTTGAAATACATGGAGCATCTTAGCACTCAAAGTTCTTTGTGACTCTGGAGCTAGAGGGGATTTTATACCTGTGCTTGCTAGTGTGCCTGAAATGTCTCAGTTTTAAACATTCCCCCTTCAATTTCACACTAGAAGCTGGGGATAGGAGTATGTCATTGTTTCTGTCATTACTGTTGTTGCCTTAACTAATAAAAACCAACCCAAAACCATAGAAGCAGGTAAAACTAGAACTATTTCTAACTGTACTTCAAGACAATAGAATCTTTCTTTCTTTCTTTCTTTCTTTCTTTCTTTCTTTCTTTCTTTCTTTTTCTTTCTTTCTTTCTTTCTTTCTTTCATTAATTCATTCATTCTTTTTTATTATTTATTTATTATTTATCAATCATATTTATTTGCTGTCCATCTTATGGTTCAGGTGATTCTGAGTGGCTTTCTTCAAGATAAAAACCACAAACATTCAACAATTAAAAATGTAAAAACACTTTTAAGATTACAAAAATTAAAACAAACCAGAAACAAGGGTTTGGAGGGGAAAGTTGAGGTACCTTCTCTGTTAGTGCATCAACCACCTCCAGTCAATAGCTTCTCCTTCCAAAGGCAACTGCCATAGAGAGGTTTTAAGGTCTTTCGTGAAGGCTAAACCAGAGCGAGCAGATCTTACCTCCTATGGCAAGATGTTCCAAAGGGCAAGGACCGAGGTAGAAAAGGCCCTTGTCCTGGATCTCACCTGCTACAATTCCCTTAGTTGGTGGGATCGCAGAAGGTCCCTTCTGCCAGCACAAGTGGGATGGTCCGCTCCCATTGGAGAAAGATGGTTCCACAGATATCCTGGACCCATGGCATAAAGGGCTGGTCTTCCTATATCGCAAATGCTGAGCCACAGATCTCATGATGCTAAAGCTTGTTAGTCCAAAGACTGCCATCATCTACCAAAATCAAAGAACGCCATCCAGAATGATAAGGGCTATTAACCCAATATTATCTGGATTTCTGTGAATGTTTTAAAAAATGATATTTATAATTATCACAGATGCTTTATTTTTTTTCAGGAATGGAACAATAATTGAGGTCTTTAAAAGTGATGCAGTTTACTTGTCTCTCTGCCACCTGCCTCACTTTACAAATGCCAATTGTTCATAAAACATGACTGGAAGTAGCCATGCTACTGAGCTACAATTTGAGGCCAAATTGTGAGAGTTACTTTTCCAGTGTCCTAGGGAGAAAAAAAAAATTGTATGGAGTTATATAATGAGTATGAAGCAAAAGAAATAGATTGTTTTTTATACTTAAATTCCCATTTCTAAACATCTTGAAGCACCCACTTTGCTTCAATAAGAGTGACATTAATTAAAAAGCACTGTAAAGAAATCATGAACGAAAGATTAAAGGGAAGACTTTGATCTAATGTTTTAAATAAAATAGAAAGAGGAATGAGCATGTGGGTCTGTAGGGCCAAAGCCATGAAATGTATCAACTAAAACATATTTTAGAATATTTTTAAACAAAAAAACCCAGAACGAATGGGGATACCTGCATAAAAAGATCCACTTTGAAAAATTTAACTGTTACTGTCTATACCATTGAAATATATATACACCATTGAAATGGCAGCAGGCTACAATCTATCAAGATATGAGAAGTTTGGCTGTGTTTGCTATTCACACGTTCTCTGT
Source organism: Sibynophis collaris (assembly GCA_036250565.1). Lineage (NCBI taxonomy): Eukaryota > Metazoa > Chordata > Lepidosauria > Squamata > Sibynophiidae > Sibynophis > Sibynophis collaris. The sequence continues at coordinate 501,046 of JANHFK010002115.1, read as the reverse complement.
TTATGTGTACAGAGAAGAATGAGAATTAAAATAAATAACTTCAGAGGAGCAAAATGTTTCCCTGCCCTAAGATTGCCAAGCCCTCCCTTCTGCTTCCTTGCGCAGGTAGTTCTCAACTTACAACAGTTCATTTAGTGACCGTTTGAAGTTACAATGGCACCTAAAAAGCGAGTTATGACCATTTTTCAAACTTTTGTGTGCAGCATCCCCATGGTCACATGATCAAAATTCAGATGCTTAGCCAATTGATTCATATTTATGACAGTTGCAGAGTCCCGGGTCATGTGATCCTTTTTGTGACCTTCTTACAAGCTAAGTCAATGGGGAAGCCAGATTCACTTAACAACCGTGTTACTAATTTCAAAACTGTAGTGATTCACTTAACAGCTATGGCAAGAAAGGTAATAAAACAGGGCAAAATTCACTTAACAACTGTCTCACCAAACAAAAGAAATTTTGGGCTTAATTGTGGCCATAAATTGAGGCCTACTTGTACTAATAACAGGAAGAGAAAGTTTTGGGAAGAGAAATGCCAGAAACGCCTACATTTCAGAATTTGCGAAGGGTTCAGTATCTAACAAGTGGATCCATTTTGGTCTAAGACAGATTCAACCTCTGTTTGAATAAGAGCAAAATCTCATTTGCTTCTGATGGATCTGCAGGAAGTCTACATATGGGGGCAGAATTTCCACTATTTCAGTGGTGATGGAGAGGGGAATAGTGATTACATTGGAGGATAGAGGTTGTTGTGCCATGCCTTCTGTGATGCAAGTGCTTAAGTAAGTTAGTCCAATCTGTTTCAAAAGGTGGTGTTAGGGTTCCAAGTAATAGATCCATCGCAAGCAAAAACTCCAAGGCAAATGGATTCCTCAAAAGAATAGCTTTACTGGAAATACATTGGCACATATCTGGTGAAAACAAACTCTGAGGGGGCCCTTGGTTTTCACCTAATTAAAAGTAAAAGTTTTCCCCTCAATCCCAAACAATCACTCACATGGCCCAATCAAGACAGCTGGTCCACTTGTCTGGTGACATCACGTCCTTGGTTCCCAAGAGAAAGCATTTTATTTTGACTACACAATTCCAACTATCTCTAATCCCCCCTCCCTATCTCTCACTCCAATGTGGCAGCACGAAAGCCTCAAGATGGCTTTGGCCAGATCAGCTTCAGGGTTGACAGGTGGATTGACTGAAGGTGCCATCTTCATATCAAAGAGCAAATTATCTTAGGGTACCCTTGTTTGAGCTGTGTATTGAAACTTTCCTAAAACTTTCATTTCACAGCCTGGAAATACAAACTCAGCAGTATTTCCAGCACTGTACTGTGGTCACTCAAAGGATACCTCAACACAATGTATTTTCACTCAAACTCTTCCCTCCCCCTTTCCTAAAAATCAGCATGAAGCTTCTGCCAGCTTTAGAACACTGAGAACAGGCCAGGAATACTAGGAGACCATCTGTCCTTCCTCCAAATGAGCAGGAGGAGACTTCAAACAAATGGAACTGGAACAGTTCTCTCACACCTGAGTTGCTGAGCTGGAGTTAGAAAAAAGATCTTTGTCCCCACTTCACACACATACAAGAAAATAAAGATCTCATCCGATTCCTATCCAAATGTTCCGCACATGCTGCACGTTATATCATTTTCAAAAACAAAATGAGCAGTAGTTACCAGGTGAAGGAAAGCAACACTGTGCAAAGGCTCTGTTTGTTTTCTTTCTACTGGCTATGATGCAGGAAAGATAATACAATGACATTTTTGCAAGAAGGTGCTTTTCACAGTAGCTCTAACCATGACTGTAGTTTGTGGTGAAGACTGTCTGTGTGTGGGTGTTGAGTATGGGAATATAATTCTGTAGCTTGCATGAGCTGAGATGCAGCAAGACGGGGTTCAATGAAAATTCAAGACAGCTTTTTGTTTTCACAAAGATTATGAAATTGATTAGAGATTGGATTGGTTAATAAAATTGCCTGTATTATTTCCACAGCATAATTATATCCTCTTAGCCAGGAATTATGAGGTAACAAAGCAAGAGCAAAGCCAATAGAAAAAGAGACTGCCCACAATACCCAAAACTGCATGGAAAAAAATCTAATGTTGTTATTTCAGATACAATAAACCACTGCAGAGCCTAAACAACTATCGGTAGTTCATCCTTCACAGTGAACTAATACCATAAGGATGGCAAATCCCGTGGCAATTCTGTACTTGTCCAAAGAAGGGATAGAGAAAGAAAATTCTTTCAAGAATACAATTTAAATAAAGTACTCATCATTGTCTGCTATAGCAACCTAGCTGATAGTAGATCGCTGTTGATAGCACTAAATCTTTCCTCCTGGAGAGTTATTCTGTAACCCTAACTTGTGCTTCTTTCCAAAAAAAATTAATATTTTTCTCTGGATTTTGATATGGTTGGTGGAACATCTTAGCTTTTAGCATTTGTCAGATTGTAGACAGTAGATATTTCACTGCTTCCAATTTCATTTTGGTGGACTATCTTGATCTTTATTTAATTGCTGTTGTCAGACACTAAGAATTTTCATCATTATGTACAATTATAATAACCCTTCTCTGAGGTATTGTGTGAGGCATTACATTTTGATAAATGGTTTAAGGGTTGTTGTTTTTTAATCTAGCTTAACATTTTGATGAAAGGCTGAAATAAAAAAGTTATGAATCCTGACATGGTTAAAAAACATATTCTAACAGATCAATTGGAATTACAACTCTAGAATTTCCAGTTAGAATGACCCAATTGGAATTCTGGACTATCTGAAGAGGACCATGTCAGGGAAGACTGTTCTAGCAGCATCTTTTGACATAATAAGATAATAATTCAGAATAATTTCTGAAAAGATTAGATTTTTTTAAACGAGGGCTAGCATTTATAGATGAATATCCTCCTTTATCAAAATAGGTGAGGTTGGGAAAGCATGCATGTCTCTGCTTCTGGAATTCTTTTTAGTACATTCCTAAAAATTCTTCTCTGAATCTCATGGCCAGATAAAAGGCAGACATAAGAATGAAGCCATGAGTAGCATTGCAGAGCTACTATTGAATTTCCTTGATAGGGATGCATTGGGGGATTCCCCCCCCCTCCCCAGGACTTCTTTTTTTGCGCCTCTGGCCAGAGCTGACCCATTTTCAGAATGATGTTTCTCTTGTCAGATCTCCCATGGTATCAGAGTTGGTCCCATTCTATTCTGTTTTCAGAGAGTTATCATGGTGACAAACAGAGAGAGACAGTTCAGACTTGAATTGTTTATTTATTTTGCTAGTCTAATCATAACCAAATCTGAGCAGCTTACAGACATACAATTAGTAGTAAGATTAAAACAATATAAAATAACTCCATAACAACAATTATAACAAAATCTTCATCACTGAGAAATAACCTGAAGAATTGCCATCCAGAATCACTTAGATGAGATGGACAGAGTATAAATATGATCAATAAATATAATAACTACGTATTCAACTTCAAGAGGATACAAGATAAATGGCACTGGATGGAGCTCTGAGAATGTGAGAAGAGAAGAAGGTGTTGGGGTTTTGTTTGTTTGTTTGTTTGTTTGTTTTTACCTTTCATTACCATGATTTGGCTTGGATTTGTTACTCAGTTCTTAGAACTGAAGAGGCTTCTTGGATGAAAAGTGAAACATATTCAAGAAAGAACAAAGACCAATTGCCTTTTGTAAAAACATTTTTGGGACAACCATGATCTATTCTGGATGACTGAGAATCTCCATTAGACAAGAGAAGCAATGACATAATTTCTTTCAAAGATTCCACTGGATTGAGGAAAATATATCTTGCTATGGTCAATATCCCATGAACTGCTCATTTCATTCATTTCATTTAGAGAAAGGATTTCAAAGCTTATATTTTACCCTGCAGAAGTTCCACTTACTATAGGAGGAAAATTATTTTCATACTGTCCTAACTCTTTGTGTTTTCCATGTATCATGAAATTTTGGTATGAAAGAAGTATGAATTTTGGGGTTAGCCTTGTGTATACTACCATAATTATATATGTGTTAGAACTGGTTTCTGTGGCTAGAGTCATGAAAACTGATAATGAAGAAAATGGTTTAGATTCCTCATTCCACAATTTATATTTAAAGAAGTGTGTTGGGAAGCAGCCATAATATAAACCAAGTATTTTGTTACAGGTGGTCCTCGCTAAATGACCAGTCAAACCTACAATGGCACCGATTGAGTAGTACTTATGACCAGTTCTCAGAATTCTGGCTGTTGCAATATCCCTGAAGTCATGGGATAATCATTTGCAACCTTCTTTGCTGGTTTCCTATGACCAAAGTTGATGAGGAAGCTATCAGGAGGTTCCAAATGGCAGCTACATTTTATCTTTATTTAATGCTCAGCAGTTATTTCCTTAACAATGGCAACTGGAAGTGCCAGAATTTCCATCCTTAAGTGCAGTAGCCATGCAACATTGTGATTTTCTTTTGCTGATAAAGAACAAATGCTGAGGCTTTTGGCTTTTGTTTTTAGTTAAGAGGTAAGGTACCAATTTGCTGGTGTCTAGGGGTGAGGAGAATATATGTTGTGTTAGGCGATGTGGTAATATATTAAAATTTGTTTTACTTGCTGAGATGAAGGGGAAAGTTGCTTCTTTTTTCTCTTTTCTATACTTTTGGCTTTTTTATATTTTTCTTTTTGTAGTCCTTTATTTTTGTTGTTTGTATAGTTTTTTGTTTTTTTTAATTCTTAAGAAAATTTGTAATTCTTACAAAACAAGTGCACTGGGAATATGGAACATGAGCATGAACACAGCAAAACTCAGCATGGTAAAAGGTGAGGTGAATCAATGCACATTGATAGCCTAGGTATCGGGAAATTGAAATAGACTGGAATTGGACACATTCAGTCAGAAGATAATACTTTGCACTGTTTAGGACATAAAAAAACAAGGAGTGGTGTTGCTTTCATAGTCAGAAAGATACAGCAAGGACAGTGCAATGAAGTTTAAGTTCAAGCCACTGATGCAGCAGAAATGGGAAGGTTGATGAATTTTATGGTCAAGTTAAATCTGCGATCGACAGAAGAATCAAGATGTTATACAGTGAAATGCAGTCAAAGACCTTCTTATCAGTAAGGTTGTGCTAAATGCAGAGTGAGTTTATCTGCTGTAGTTACAATCCTCCCCAGGCTTTGTTTGCCACCTAACATAAACCAGGACCCTTCATTTCGGATTCCTTTATTTTAATTATTATCCCAATGCATAGAAGATTCTAATGCAACATTGCAACAGTTCTCAAGCATTAAGGGAAAAACCCCTGTACTTTCACATGGCTTGAAAAGGAAAAAAAATAATGTTAAAATAATTAAGTAAATTTGAATATACATATATTCACACAATATAGAGATTATTTTTTTAAAAAAATGTTTAACAGTTCTAACAGTGAAAATTACTCTCAGAAGCATTATTACAATATTTATGTTTCCAAAGTTTACCTTGATAAATGTAACAGAATGCATGTAGATTTATAAACATATTTATTGGAACATAATTATTTTGTTTATAAATTTGTCATTTTTTTTCACCTTTGAATTTTCCAATATTGTTATTCTTTTGTTTCATTGTGCGGGAACAGCTATAATTGTCCTCACTTATTATAGAGGAATGCAGAAGTAATGTTGGCAAAGGTATACTTGAACTATAGCAGAACTGTTGAGAGATTATAAATGAGAAAGTAAAAGGCAACTTAGTCCTGGGAAATGAGGAAGCATGAGAAAGAAACTCAAAATAACCATGTCTTGATTCTGTATTGTATAAGAGCCTGGTTTTCAACATTGTTATTATACCCTATAACAGTTACCTTTTGGCCTTCACGTGCCAAAAGCGGGGGGAGCGTGGGAGGTCGCACGTATGCGTGCCCACACCCATAATTCAATGGCCACTACCACTCCCCCATGCATGCGCGCATAACCCCCCTTACCCCGTTTTAGGCCTAGTAGGCCTCCCTAAACAGCCTGTTTCCCTACTTCCGGTGGGCCCATTTATCACCCTCCCCAGGCTCCAGAGGCTTTTCTGGAGCCTGGGAAGAGTGAAAATGGTCTGCCCCACCCCCACGGAGGCCCTCTGGAGGCCAGAAACGGCCCGTTTCCTGACTTCCAGTGGGCCCGGAAGGCCCATTTTTCGCCCTCCCCAGACTCCAAAGGCAAAAATGGTTTTCCCCCATCCCAAAAGCCCTCCGGAGGCTGGAAATTACTTCCCAGAGCCTCCGTGCGAGCCCTGTACTTACCTGGCATTCAAAATGGGCCACGTGGAGACTCCTGGGAGGGAAGGAGCAGCCAAAAATCAGCTGGCCAGCGCACACATGTGTGCTGGAGCTGAGCTAGGGCAACGGCTTGCATGCCATAGGTTCGCCATCATGGCCCTATAACAATGTTTCTTAACCTCAGCAACTTTAAACTCTGTGGATTTCAGCTCCTTGAATTTCCCAGCCAGTTTGATGAATGGTGAGTTCTTGGAACTGAAGTCCATACAATTTTAAGTTGCCAAGGCTGAGGGACTTCCTTCTACCAATAAAATCAAGTTGCCATAATCCATATGGTGTCTGTTTCCTGGCCCGGCCTATCTTGAAGGGCTGGCACCTTCAATCTACATGCTAAATGATAGGATTTTAAATCCATCACACCTGGAAGATTTGAAGTTTGGGAAAAACTGCTATAGACAAAAAAAAAAAGATGCTCCTTTGCACTGGAAACTTCAAAAAAAGCAATTTGAAATTATGAACACTATATTTTTATCATGTGGGATGATGGTACGTAAGTATTACCTTCCATCAGTGCTTTTGATCTTCTTTTTAGTTTCCAAAATATTATTACCTGGTGAAGGCATCTTACTAAAGATCTGCAGCTGACTAAAGAAAAATTTGTAGCCTCTGTGGGAGACTGTGTCAGAATTCCAAGTAATAGATCCATTGTAAGCAAGAACTCTGAGGCAGATAGATTCTTCAAAGAATAGATTTATTGGAAATATCAAATTGGGACATATCTGGTGAAAACCAACTCTGAGAGGCCCCTTGGGTTTTACCTAATTAAAAGTAAACGTTTTCCCCTCAAACCCCAAAAAATCAGTCACATGGCCCAATCATGGCACCGTCCGCAGATCTGGTGACATCACTCCTCCTTCCTCTGGCCAGGTGTGAGAACGTCCTTGGTTCCCAGGGGAAAGTACGGTATTTTATTTTGATTACAGAGCCCCAGTTTTCTGTAATCCTCCCTCCCTATCCCTTATTCCAGTGTGGCAACCCTGAAGCTCCAAGATGGCTTCAGCCAGATCAGCTTCAGGGTTGACTCACTGAGCTGTTGCTTTTCTCTCCAAAGAGATCTCTGAATGGATGAGTAGAAAGTGAACATGCAAATATGAATAAATATAAAGGAAGGGAAAACACAGTTTTAATTCTCTGGATAAATTTAATAAGTTCTCAGAATTCCCAGGGAGAGGAGAGAGGGAGCTGTGTCATCATATCATGTTATTAAGTACTAATAGTGCTATTAAGGGACAGATACTGTTGTCTCTTCAGACAATTTACATGATCATGGAAAGCAGTGAAGTTGCACTGATTGGTCCTCCAGCAATCCAGCCTTTAATTTCTAAGATTGTCTTTAGGCCCATATGTAGCATTTTGGTTGTTTTGAAGTCTGTCAGAAATATACAAACCCAATGGGGGGAAAAACTTGCAATACATCAAGAGCAGCCTTCCCAAGCTGACATTTTCTAGTTGTAATAGAAATACAACACAGAGAAGATACCATAATCATGCTGGCTGGGATTTGTATAAATAACAATAGAAGAGAATATATGTAGCTTAGGGTTGAACTGTGGAGTCCTTGGTACTCTCTGAACTTGGTTACTTGCTTGCAGATAATAAGCAGAAAACAATACTCTAATCAAGAAACGACCAAAGAAAAAACACCACCAGTACTGACTGGGCAAATTACCATCTATAAGCAGAGAGCAATCCCCACTCCCTTCTAACGCTGAAGATATTACCTAGTCAGGTAATGAAATGTCTGCAAGCAAGCAACTATGCTCAGAGACTCCACAGTTCAAACCTGAGTTACATATATTCTCTTCTACTGATATATTCTACAAATTGTAAATGTTGCAGTCCCAACATTTTTGAGGAAATTGAAGAAGACTACACTACAGCAACCTTTGTATCTGTAGACTACTTTAGATAACTTTTGGTCATATACATTTTCTGGTTAAGGTTCATATTTTAAAACATTTTCAGTCTCCAATAAGTCATGCAGGGCATTTCTGATGCTATGTACAAGGGCAAAAACTTTCAGCTATTCCCTCTGGCAGCGTGAGGGAAGTTTCTCATATAAATAGGTACTTTGTCATCTCTTGGAGGTAAAATGATATGAAATGTTGGTGGCATGATCTGGGGATATTTTGAGAATGCAGAGATGTGTTTAGGTCTGGGAACCATGAATCACCTTCTCTGGGAACCATGGATCGCCACTTTTTGTAGGGCAGTAATTTTATGTACCCAGTAGGTATGAAAAAACATCCTAGAATTCAGTAATAATACTGCTTATATTATACTCATTAGAAGTCACTTTCCTCCTGTATAAAACCTTTGGGAATAACTGAACAGTATGCAATTATCTAGTCTACATGAAGATAACAACTAAGATCTTAACACATTATCACAACACCACTAATTATATAAATTAATCACTCATAATAGGGGGGTAGGGCGGATTAAGAATTTAACACAAAATCAATACTGGCTGCATTGTAAATTCTTCAGATTGGTTTTTCTCGTGTACGTTTTCGTAAGACTGAAAACGCTCCCAACAGATCTTCCAACAGTTCAAAATTGAGAAAAGGCATCTATTTTAAAATACTGGCTCTCCTCATACAGCACCATGATTCGATGGGCCCGGTGGCTTCTCTAGTCACCAGCTTTACAAACCAAGGACTGAGGCAAGACTGGACCAGTGATGTGTTCCTACCGGTTCACTCCAGATCTTGCGAACCAGTAGTAGCGGAGATGGGAGGTTCTGCCCACCCACCCGGACATCATCACGGATGCTCTGCACATGTGCAGAAGCGTCGTGCGCGAGCGAAACAATCACGCATACATGCTCCCATTGCAAACCGGTAGCGAAGGTAAGTGGAACCCACCAATGCTGTGGACAGTAGCAGGAATTCTGCATTCAGCACTGAAAGCTGCAGTAATGCTCTTGCCCAAAGACCCCCCCCAAAAGAAATTTCATTTCAAACTGGGCAAAGTGGTATTTTCTGATAGAAATAGTTTTCTTTCCATAAAGATAAAAATACTTCTGATAAAAGCATTTCCTTTTTTTTTTTAATCCAAAATTATTTTTAAAAAGACAAATCACCCTTTCTCACTCTCATTCACAAGACTGGTCAAACTTTGGGACTTGAGGTTGTATAGAATAAATAGGTTAATTTTGTTCCACAAAAAGGAAGCTCTTGTCCTCAGTTATTTAAACACGACTTTCCAGTCCTGCAACTTTCTGTTTGCTATGCCTTTGCACTTCCCTTTGGCTAAAAAGCCTAGGATTAAAACAAACATTTCAGTTTTCATCACAGGCCAGTCAAGGTTCTGCCCTACTATCACCACAATCTCAGTCAAGGATTATACAGATTACTGAGAAGTTGAGTTTATTTTATGCCTCCTAGTTTGAAGTCTTGTGAAGAAATCAACTCAATGCAGAGGCAGAACAAATAAGGCTTTTCTTTCTTAAAAAACCTAGGGGAGGTTTTTCAAAATGTACTTTTTCTGACTTTCTTCCAAGAAGCTCAAAAAAATAAAATTGCTTTTGAGAATACAGTCATGAGATTATAACTTAAAAATATAAAGCATAAAAAGTGATACTTATTTCAGTATATAAAGCACAAATAAAGTTTAATAAAAGCATGAGAACATATAAAATCTTAAGTTACTCAAAAGCACGATGCATTCCTATCATATAAATAAGGAAAACAACATATAGTTCTCTTTCAGTACTTCATTTGTTTATTTAGGAAATGTATATACAAGTAGTCCTTGACTTACAACAGTGTGTTTAGTAACTGTTCGTTGTTACAAAGGCGCTGAAAAAAATGACTTATAACAATTTTTCACACCATTGCAGCATCCCTGTGGTCACAAGATCAAAATTTGGACGTTTGGTAACTGATTCATATTTATGACCATTGCAGTGTTCCAGGGATATGTGATCATCTTTTGCGACCTTCTGATAAGCAACGTCAATGGGAAGCAAGTTTCACTTTACAACCATGTTACTAACTTAATAACTGCAGTGATTCACTTAAAAACTGTTGCAAGAAAGGTCATAAAATGGGGCAAAACACACTTGACAGACATTGGGCTCAGTTGTGGTCGTAAGTCAAGAAATACCTGTAGACACCTGTAATTCTGGATAACAAACAATCCATACAAAAAGAATGCTAAAACACCCTCATAACCAATGGGAATAATACAATGGAAGAAAAGATAATAACTCCATTAAAAACAAACGTAGGTATATAGAACTCCCTAACATCCCAGTTCAATTTAAATATCCTAGCTGGATTTCACAACCTGGTGCCTTCAAGATGGGTTGGATTAAAATAACATAATGCTCAGATAGCACTAAAATGGTGGAAAATCAGGCAGACATCACCTTGGGGAGGCCTATTACATTAGTTAAAAATGTAGGTTCTAAATTATTCTTTAAAATAAAGTATGAATGAATAAAATATGAAAAAATATGAATGGAAAAGTATAAAATAACCAGAGGGGAGAAGAATCATCCTTATTCATTGCTCATCATAGAACATCTGTAGTACAACAGACATTCCAGAAGTAAATGTCATCACCCACATTAAAGAGTAAAGTGATACAGTTTAATCCTGCATATCACCTACTTAAGAATTACCTACCTAAAAGTAAATCCAAACAAGCATAAATAAGATTAATTTAAGCTAAACATGTATAGGATAACAAGTCCAGACACTTTGAAAACTTTTTTTGAACTGCCTCAGAGTAACACAGGATTTTCTTGAGGGAAAATGCGCCGTCTTCATGCTCCTTATCCAGACAATCAGTATCCACTGCATGACCTAAAGAGTCCCCTGGAGGCCATGCTCAGCTTTATTCCACTGGCGTAGTAGAATAGCTGCAAGAGGAAGAGCAAGGAGACTTGGGAAGAGGGAGCCCACTCAAAGAAACAAGTTGTCTTTTGAGAGGTTTCAAAATGTGCCTCTTCCGCCGGGCTTTGAAAACTCACCTATTTAAGTCGGCAGGCCTTGCTTAATAAATAAGAGAACATTTCCTCACAACCTCCTCGCTTGGGTGTAGCTAATAGGGTTTTTAATGTAATTGGGGTTTAGATTTTAGATGGGGTTTTTAAGGGGTATAATACAGTCCTGTTTAATTATGTTTTAATTGATTTTTAAATTTTGTATTTTTATGTTTTTAATTGACTGTAAACCGCCCTGAGTCCTGCGAAGGAGAAGGGCGGTCTAGAAATATAATAAAATAAAAAATAAATAAAATAAATATATACCCTTGGCATAAACTCCTAGCATTTTTTGCTCACTCCTCCCAGGAACACACCTCATCCCCACCACTGTGAAACATGTACAATAGGATTTGAGAAAGTACTATTAGTCGAGTGATAGAATTTCCTATGAAAGGAACAAATAACATTTGATCTGGGTCACTGTGGGTTTTCTCCCCAGTACCTGTCTGGGCTAAGCTTTAAAAAAAAGTCTGGAATGAGAATTTTTGATCTTGATGTTTAGATTTAATATTTACATCCTTTTGCCCTAAGTAATACTGACTAGGAAATTCAATAATGTTTCCTATCCACAACGCTTGGGGTGGTTAGGCATGCACTTTTGAAATGGTATATCTATCACCATTGCAGGACAAAATTTAAACATCTGGTAATTACAAATTATTTGGACCAGTGATGGGTTGCTACCGGTACACAGCAGTTCGGGAGAACCTGTAGCACTGACAATCATCTGATAGCCAACTGGTTCCTTCCGACGCTCAGATTGGCTCACCTAGGTTTTTATCTTTATCTTCTCAGCTGATTAGCGCGGCAGAGTGGATTGCCATGCGAATCAGCTGTGCTCTCCCCAGTAGAAATGCAGAAGTAAAAAGTTTTTGCAAACTGCACATGCGTGCACAGTGCGTGTTTGGCATGCACGAAGCACACACAGGAAGCACATGATCAGCAAACTAGTAGTAAAACAGGTAGCAACCCACCACTGATTTGGACCTGTCTCAACAGGCAATTGTGGTATTCCTATGAAAGAATCTGTGCCACAAAGTCTGTAGGATGAGGCAGAATTCAGCCTCCATCCTTCAGATTTTGTGGCATAGATTGCTTAATAGGACATAATAAAGGCATATTTAGTATCTGTTGTGGATAGGCTTTTAGTCTAGTTATTTTGTACTTTAACATAGTTTTCTTCTTCTTTCTGCTTCTTCTCATTTATGACTATGAATTCATTAATAAAACAAATAAACAGTGTATATGACTAAACTTGCTTTGAATTAACTTGGTGGATTAGTTGACTAGATCAACTAGCAATAGAGAATATTTAAATCTATAAATATATTTCTGGATTCTTCTTAGGAATCTTATCTTGACTCCATTACTGGCATTTTTACAAGTTTAATTATTCAACTAATTAATTTAATTTTTTTGCATAGCTGTTATTCTGATCTCAATAATCAAAACTTTTGGGAGAAAAAAAATCTTGGCCAACTAGGGTATCAATTACATTAATTACACTAATCTAGCATAATCAAAATTTAATACAATTGATTCTTCCTGAATGTCTCTGTAACATTAACCCATTGGCTCCATTAAGGATCTTGAAAGAACAGGGCCTATGTCTGGTAAGATTGCAGTGAGGAAAGGGAATTGTAAAGAGCAGAAATTTTGCACAAATAGATCTTATCTTGCCCTATTGGGGGAATTTTTTTTCTTTACTAGTGATTCAATGCAGATTTGGTAGGTCCCCCTGACTTCCAAAGGAGAATGGAGGAAGCGTGAAAGGAGAGACCTATCTTAAGCATGCAGAAAACTTGATTTCATACAACAGCTCAATCAAGATACTTTAGTAATATTTCTAAGATTTGATGAATGATAGAAAAGGCAAGAGAGTTCCAAAACAATGTTTGTTTTTGCTCTCTTGTTTACACTAAGGCTTGCTGACAAATTGTAAAACATGGGTGTACTGGGTCATCTCATCTCTATATTGAAGAATGTGTGTGATTATCAGAAAGCAAAGTTAGAATGGACTATGGAGCAACCAAGTAGATCAAAATTGAAAAGGAATAGGCCAAGCGTGTATAGTGTTGCTTTATTTATTTAACTTATGGGCAGTATATAATATGAGAAATGATGAAGTAGAAGAAAATGTGAGCTTTTAAGAAATCAAAGAGACACTTACTGAGTGACAATTCTGATTAAATGGTCACTAAGAGATAGAAGCACCTGAACAAATGCACAAGAACACTAAAAAAAGAACCATATCCATCAAGAACAGCTAAAGGACAACAAAGGGTATTGTATATTATGACTGGAAACTTGCGTATTGACCTTCCATTTCTCAGAATTGGAGAAAAGGAGAAGGAAGGAATAGATTTCCCAGGAAACAGTCTGAAGAGGAGAGTCTAAAATTTGCCTTTGGAGAAAGCAGAGCAAAAACAAAGATGATTTTTTTTTTAAAGTCTCTTGCCTATTATTCTTTCTCCTAATGTTCCTTGTGGCCATTAAGATAATGGTGAATCAATGCTTCTGGAGCTGTATTTGCAACATTTGCTTCTAAAATGAATTAATCTTAATAAAGCCAGATTAATATATTTTGTGCTTGAGCATAACAAAAGCATCAACTACATGATGTCAAGCATATCAGCACTAACTGCATATCAGTACAAACTCATTTGCCCTTCAATCTATTCTACGATGACAAAAGATTTGTAGTCAGTGGGATCATTTACATATTTCATATTTTACACAATAAAATATGAAAACATTGAACTTTGGCTACAAAATAATCATGAGTGAAGTTGAGAGTAACGGAGAAATAAGAAAATATTTTAAATTTTGGGGCAAGAGAATTTTTTCCCCAGGAGTATTAAGCAGGAAACAATCCTACTCGTTGGCGAGAAAAATGTTGAAATCACTCGACTTTAAAAAAATTTTTTGGCAAACCATAGTTTTGACAGCTTCCATTACTACACACAGATATGAACTTGTCCAGATAAAAATATATATAAACAGATGCTTCTTACTTTAAACAGAAACTCCTCAGTGAGATTTCAAATGTGTGGTTTTTTTTCTTCGTGTCTTTTCACTGCATATATAAAATGAATAAATTTAGCACAATGTTTGTAATTTTGCCTTGAAGACTGAGAATACTGCGAGCTGCAGTCTAATATTTGAAAGTCACAGTTCATCAAGTCTGGTAGCCAGTAAATGATTTAATACTGGGACGTTCCTGGTTACTAAAAGCAATCTAAGAACATCTGGAAAATAATGCAATACTACAAGCAACATGTGTTTGTAAATGCCAGACCTTATATTATTTTAAAACACACATGCACATATACCTGTAAAATTACTAAACTAATAATAAATTATGGGGATATCCCTGTAACACATCAGACAGATAATTTTGATAAAGCATTGTTAAGCTCATTGTGACATTTTTGTTGAAAAAATGTTAAAATGTAAACTGAGATAGGTAGTTGGGCATTCATTCACTTATCTATTCATTCATTCATTCATTCATTCATTCATTCATTCATTCATTCATTCATTCATTCATTCAAGGCAGCATTCTTTTACAGACTTTCTTAAGATGGCTAAAGCTTAAAACTTCGGAGGAGAGGTGAGAGGTCAACATTTATCTGCATCCTTTCAATCTGTTTGGACTTCTCTTCACAAGTCTTTTAACTGAAGGATTCTTTTAGTCATTCTCTATAACAGAAGTTCCGAAGAGTTTTGAACTGGTGGGTATATTTGTAATATGGGTAATTGTGGGAGCATCTACACAATAATTCCTGGCAATACCTATTCACTCATTGATTCCAATAGTGAACGTAGCCAGTTATACAGCACCAATTTACACCACAGTTAATAGCTATATCTCAAGTCATTCTTTTATACCGGTAGTATGTTCCTTCCTACTTCTGCTTTACTTCGTTCTTTTTCTGAGATAATACTTTCCAACTAAGCACGATGCTACTTTCATTTCACCACAGAGGCATTTTTGGAACTAAGGTTGATCTTGAGGCTATCATTTGGCTTTGCAATATGGCAGGTTCTCATTATTTTTAATTAAATTTATTTGTGCATCATGTTTAACTTTTTAAGTAACTTTAATTCTTTTAATTTTGCATTGATTTCTAGAAATATGTCAACAGCCACCTGGAATAGTAGTTCAAAGCTGTATCTAGTACTTCAATACTCTGTTATTAGAAAAACTATTTCTATTACTTCAATTTCATATGATTGATTTCTTATTCAAGTACTATCTAAAATAGCATAAACTTTAAAGACCTATGATTTAAATGAAAATTGTTCACCTTTGTTATTAATATCAGCAGTTTATATTTCAATACTGGTAACATAAACTAAGCCTAGCCAGTCTTTGCTCTCTTTCTCAATTAAGAGTAAGTCAAATTCTCAATTTAATCCTTTTATTTAATCAGTTCTAGATGAACAATATATGTTCAATGTAAGAGAGCAGTTGAGAAAGCATTGCTTTCTTTTTAACCTGTCTTATGCTTGACTTGGTTGTTAATGTGCATCTTCTACAAATTTAGTAAGAGCATCATTTACTTCTTCATCCAAGTTTTTAATTAAGATATAACCATAGAGAATATTTAAATCTACAAAAATATTTCTGGACTTTTCTTGAGAATCTTATCTTGACTCCATTATTGGCATTTTTACAAGTTTAATGATTCCACTATTTTATTTTTTTTAGCACGGCTGCTATTCTGATCTCAAAACTTTTGGGAGAGTGAATTCTTGGCCAACCAAGTTTCTCAATTAAATTAATTACATTAGTATATCATAGTCAATACTAATACTAAATCAAACTAACTTCATAATGGAACAATGATTTCATTATGCTACATGTGCTCATGAACAGTTTATCTAATCTAAACCTTTTGCATTTAAAGAAGTTTTAAAATATCTGTAAGAATTAGGATTTAGTTCATTCTTTTCGCTAAAATTAAAATGTTCATTGTCTTTTAACCAAAGCAATTTTGAAACATGGCAGAAAGGTTACCCAAGAAGCTCCTTCACCATCTTTTAGATGCTCCTTGGTTAACTTGGTTTTTGCTTTATTATTTATATAGGACTGTCAAGCGTATTGTGTAAGTGTTCATTCATTGTAACTGCTGATGTGCTTTCCTGAGATATCTCTGAAAATATTTTGATACCTTCCTCTTGCAATCCGGTTTTCTTTTCCCTTCAGTTCTTTCTATCACTTTTCATTCCAGAGGAAATCATTAAGGGGAAAAACAGGAACTCCACAAGCCTTCCATCTGAAAGCATCCAGCCTCAGCAACTGATCTATGACTGAGGAAGTTCCAAAGAGTTTAAGGGAAGGACTTTTGTGATGGAAATAAAATGCTTTTGTCACTGGGAAAATCCACTCTCCCATTCTAAATAACACTTTCTTTGAGGCATAGGATTATATAGGATATATATAATTAAATTCATAATTTTAAATCCCGCAGACCACTAATATGATCTGCCTAAGGATTGGGTGGGTGGGCATGGCTAGGTGGTCATGTGACTAGGTGGGCGTGGCAAACACAATGTCACTACATCAAGAGGTGCCTCACCAGCCTCTCCTCGTCTCCCAGGCTCCTTAGGGCCCCAACAAGAGTTGTTGGAGCTAAGCAGTCACCACAAGAAAGAGTTGGCAAAACAGCTGGCTCAGTTCAAATTGGAGCTGACCAAGGAGGCTCAGCAGAAGCACCTCACTGAGAATTAGGAGCATAAGCTTTCCAAGCAGAGGAAAAACCTGTGGGAGTGCAAGGCCAGGTACTGGCGCCTGGAGACTCAATGGGTTGAGATGGTCAGCCAGTTCCAGATCATGATGCAATCCCACTGGAACAATGCCCTCTGGCTCTCTGCCACCACCAGTGCTTCCCTCCAGCCTTTGCCCAAAGCCCCACACCAGGAGGCTGAAGCAGACCCCGAGTTGGAATTTCTGCCCCCCTCCGACCCACACAAAAAGACCTTGAAGGGGGAAACTCTCTGCAGCAACACAAACGTTCATTGCACGTATCTGTTCAAGGGCCGTAGTACTTATGAGAAACTCTCTAGCCTTGCTTGATAGCCCAGGGTCCCTTCTCACAGGGTGGGCTCTCCTTTGCAGAGAGGAAGGCCCACCCCTCTTCCCCACGATCACTTTTGTTCCTCTAAAATATGTTTCTCCATCTCTGGCTCTAGGCTCAGAGGCCAAATGGTTGATGCAACATTGGGATCTGAAACAACAAAAATGGCAGCCATTGATTTCCTGGAGAATGAGGTCAAGACCTTTATGAATCTGAAATGTAGTTCAAAGTCTCCTGTGGGAGGGGAGCTATTCAGCCCAACATAAAGAACCAGAAATCAATTACTGGGAAGGACTAGAAAAACAAAAAATTGATCATTTTTAAAAAGCCATTTTACACTATTGCTTGATGCAAAGTGAGTGCGTGGCTCCAGAGAAAATAGATCGCTTGGTATAAATTTGCATTGAAAAAAGTTTAACGTCGTTTGCCAAAGTGCAATTAAGAAATTGTTCAGCTTTAACTTCCAGCAAGGAAGGCAAAGGATGCCAAAGGGCTCTCGGGCTGAAAAATATACTTGTATTTTCTCATAATTGAAAAGGTAAATGAAGGTAAAAGCTCCAAGCTCAGAAATGCAAAACCACACATGTGGTTTTTAACAAATGAGATATGCAATTGGTCAAATACATAAATGTTCCTGGTTCTGCTACATTAGCACCATAGATTGACATTAATCTATGGTGCTACCGGGATATTCAGTTTGGTCTGGTGGTGAAGGCTTCACTTAAAAACCAGAAGATGTTGAGTTCTAGTATCACTGTATGCCAAAAGCTGGCTGGGTGACTTTAGGCCAATCACCAGGAAGCTGGGAGTTCTAGTCATGTCTTAGGCAAGAAAGCCATTGGATGAGTTTGGGCCAATCTCCGGGAAGCTGTCAATTCTAGTCCCACCTTAGACATGAAAGCTAGTTGAGTAACTGGGTCAATCACCAGGAGATGGTGAGTTCTAGTCTTGCCTTAGATATGAGAGCCAGTGGGGTGGGTCCTTCCAACCCAACACACTTCATAGGGTTGTTGTTGTAAAGAAACTAGGAGGAGAAAGGAGTATTAAGTTCACCACCTTGAAAATAAATAAATAAAATAAATATAGACCCCTTGATGTGCTGGCTCAGTGAAGGAAACAGAAGGGTGGGTCTCAGGCAGGGCTTTGTCAGTCTCTTTCAGCTCACCAGGCAACATTTGTATAATGGGTGACCCCAAGTCCTTGATGGTGTTCCCACCCTTCTGCCCCATCCCTCTTCCCAAGGTTCACTAATGAACCCACCTGATTCTTCTGGAATTTGCCTGGATAACCGACTGCAAGGAAAGCAGAGAAGAGAGAAGCCCATGAGGAGGAAGATGGCTGATGTGCCAGCTTGGATGAATGAAACTGCACCTCTGAAATGCCTGTTTTATAGATACTGCTGCATCAACCTCACAATCTGAAAACCTGTCCTTCTTTTGTCCCAAAGGTGCTTTTCCAAAAGGCAACTGGACTTTCTTGGATTTTTTTCCTTGAAAATCTCTAGAGATTTTCAGTCATCCAGGTCATGGTTGTCCCAAAGGTGCTTTTTTCAGGAGGCAACTGGACTTTCTTGTTTTTTCTTTTGAAGAAGTTTCGTTTCTCATCCAAGAAGCTTCTTCAGTTCTGACAGAATTGTGGGGAATTATATTCCTTGGAGACAACTGGTCATTTTCATCCTTTTAGAGGGTTGTTGAAGCACTTGGAGGTTTATCTGTGTCCTCAGGGTCACCTGAGTAGTGCTCCTGGTTC
>JANHFK010002115.1:420128-430733 GCA_036250565.1 Sibynophis collaris | reverse complement strand
GCCAGAGAAATAAAACAGAGATTAAAAACTGCAGGTATTTGGAATAAGAAAACATGGACTGCAGGAGTTTCAGGGAAGGAGTTCTATTCTTCTTTTCAAAGTAGGCAGGTGCCATAGCAAAATGATGGATACATTGGGGGGGGGAATTATTTGTCAGACTCATTGTGTGATATTTCTTATTGAAAGGATCTGAGGATGGTAGAAATGGTAAATCCATAACCATAACCATTACTATTAAATGTTAAGCATTACTTATTATCAACCCGTGCCAATCTAGAACATACTTAATTTAGTTTTGCCAATCTAATGCCGTATTTTTCAACCTTGGTTACATGAAGGTGTGTGGACTTCAACTCCTAGAATTCACCAGCACATCTTCAAGTGCCAAGGTTGAATAACACTGCTTTCCTTGAATTTCTACATTGCCCTACCCTACAGAGGAATTTATTAGTTTTGGTTTTATTATTTGAAATTTTCAAAGATCTAAATCCCATGATAGATAGATATATGCCACCTCATGCCATGCTGCATGTGGATCTAGAAAAAGTGTTAATCCAATCCTTTTTTTTTTTCACTTGCAGGAACTCCTACGGAAAAATCTTGGCCAGGCACCACCTCCAATGAGGAGTTCAAAGCTTACCAGTTCACACAATATCGAGCCCAACCCTTGATAAATCATGCACCCAGGTAGAGGCAGAATCAAGGAGAGGCCAATTCATTATGGATCATAGCTGTTGTTTGCAAGTCCTGCAAGGGGCAAAATATCAGCAGTCCTCTTAGAAATAACTAAAGAAAGAGATACAGAGAATAAATGATGATATAAAGAACTCTTGGAAAAGTTGGTTGATTGTCTGCACTGCCCTCAGTGAACCCAGAGGGATTTTCTCTGTCCCAATGCAACATGTTTCATTCTTATTCTCTGTACCAAGATTGGGGAAATGAAGGGCTTTCTTTTCTGGAGCTGCCACTAGATGGCAATAGTGCTTTGAATTTCAAACTGCAAAGGTTTTTTACTGCACTGTGTCATCTCTACCTTAAGAAAGAACTCAAATTGCCAACTGATAAAATGATTATTTTTTTTAAAGTAGCTTCTGCAGTCTGCTATCCTCCAGGCATATTGGACTATGGTTTCCACCATCACCACCTAACAGGGCCATCCAGAATCCAAACTTTGGGGAAATTGATCTGGGTCATTTTTCTGTGACACTGGCCCTTTTAACCAGGGCTGGATTCACGTCTTCAGGTGTTGGTCCTGCAGTAAGAGCCAGCTGCTTGAAGAGTCTCCCAAATGTAACACTGCTTTCTTCTCTTGCAGGCTGGACACAGAAGGAATTGACCTTTTGACAAGTCTCCTCCTGGTAGGTGACCTTGATATCTGCTAAGCCAGATATCAAAAATGCCACAGCCCAACCCTCAGATACTTCAACCCTACTTCCCACGTGCTGAAGGGATTCAGTATCTTTGGTTTTTTTCCCTGGGAATTCATGGAGGGTCTGTGTGTCCAAAAGAAAACAAAACTTCCCAGACCGTTACTACTACTGATTCTCTTGATTCTTCTAGTTGACAGTTTTTATTTTATAAGTGAGAGAAGCTAAGTGCTGAAGTTCTATAAATGGGTGCTGAAAATAGTATGGATAGTGCTGGCCTCTCTTCATTTTGACCTTTTGTGGTCACCAAATAACCTTTGTCTCAATAAGATTTTATTTTATCATCTTGTTTCCGAAGTACGAGTAAGTACAATTGTTTAAAGGAAGAACCCATGTTGCACAAGGCAAATTGATTACAGTCTTGTTCCAAAGCAAACATGATTACAGTGATATTCCAAATCCTAAATCAGGTTAGCAATCATCTAAGAAATTTATTTGCTTGATTTTTCTGGTGAATACTAAACATCTCTCTTGATTTTCCTGAGTAATTTTCACAAAGCTGCATCATCTTGCTGCATTCTCAGCCTTTCCTTCTTCCTGACAGTTGAATGAATCTTCTCTGAATCACTGTTTCTAAATGTTCTTGCTTCACATTGAAGAAGACAAAAACAGCCATTTAAAATGCACTGGGAATGGTAATGATTCCATATCTAGGTCTTTATTTTTTTATTATTTATGCAAAGGAAACCATGTGGAGCAATTAAGGAAAATATTTTATAAACATCAGTTGCAAAATTCTCTCAGGCTAAATATTAATCAGAGTGTATGTGGGGGTATGGGGATGCATGTGTAGAAAGGGGGAAAGGGTTGAGAAAGAACCAGAGAGTGCTAAATTCCAAATTCTGAATTTAGGCAGTCTTAAACTGAATTGTAGGAAGCTGTTGCCAGTTGAATTTGATAGGTTTCTAGATCTTTATGCAGGTTTCAGGTTGCACCTAAAAGTGTTAAAAAGAGGAAAACAGCTGATGGCTAGTTCCAACTTAAAAAATATTTATTACAATATTTATAGCCCATCCTAATTCTAATGTAGCTTGTGTGGGATACAAAAAAAAAAAAAAGGAAAAAGGAAAAATATATGAAATAAAAATACTAGTAAAGAATATGTTACATCACAGAAACAAGCAGGTTAATTTAAGGGCCAAACATGCCTTGAAATAAAATTGCTTTGATCTGTTCATGGAGTTCCAGTGAGGTTGGAGTCCTCTTAACTGTGGGAGGGAAGATATTCCAAGAAGGAAGACCATCGTCACTGAGAAGGCCCGGCACCAGATTCATGCCCTATAAAATTTACAAGCGAGAAACCTGCAACACACTCTCTCTGACCAGATAGATGGGCAGATTTGATTCGCAGGGGTGTCAAACTGGTGGCCCATGGGCCGGATGCATCGTGTAGGCCATGCCCACCCCAGCTCCACAAAGGGAAAAAACATCACATGATGGCAACGTGACATGGCAAATTTGACACCCGTGCAGTAAGGCATTGCCTGATTTATCCCAATGCTGCATCGTGAGGGGCTTTAAAATATTGACCAGTGCATTGAATTGCACCTGAAAGCCAATTGACAGCAACTTCAAAAGAGGCATTATTCTGGCCTGACAGGATTGTCCCATCAAAAACCATTGCATATCATACCAGCTGCAACTTCGGATCATCTCCAAAGGCAACTCTACATGGCGCACTACAGTACTACTACTACTACTACAGTGGTGATCATGGTGTGAGTGATCATCATCAATGACTAACTGGCACACCAGCCAAAGCTGTGCAGCAAAGCTCCCCTGTCCACATCTCCTGCTTGCTGTTTAAGCAGGATCTGAGAGTTCTGGAGAACTCATGAATCAACTCTTTCAGAGAGATTGTGACCCCCTTCAGGAATAACTATCAGAGTCAGTATTACAAAACTGGATAGATATCTATTGACAGATAGCAAACTGTCCTGGAGGAATTTAATCTGAACTGTTAAAGTGGTATCCTGTGTTTTTAAAAATCAATAGGTATATTAGGCCACAAAGTCATTTGAAACCAAGCTAGGACAGCATTACCTAGTACTCAGAAGATACTTCGATTTTCAAGTGGAACATAACACCTGTTTCAGCTTGGCAGTGGTATATTTGAGTAGTCCAAAGGCCAAAAACTACTTTGAATCAAATCATATATTCACAGTAGAGACTCTCGAATACACAAGTACCACAGTATGCAACTCAGAACAGGCCTGGCATACAGCATTACAAAACCGATATTGGAGCTGAGGCCCATTGGGAACATAATTCATTTATCGACCTTGCCAAGTGGGTTTAGTAGTTTTACCCCAGCTTTCAGGCAGATATAGCATAAGTAAAAATGACATGGCTGGCAAGTTCAGATCAAAACTGCCAAAGATGGGGTAGAATGAGGTTTATCCAGAATGATGCTACTTTAACCCTCAAGTTTCAAGATTGCACTCCACAGCACTTCTGGATCTTAATCAACTAGCCCTGTTTTACAGATATTATAAGAGATGAAATCAGCTTAATAATCCGAATGGAACTGGGGAATACAGTTTGTAGCTCCCATCAGAACCAATAATGCCACTGGCCAGGAAACAAGCAACTCAAACGATAAGATTGGCAGCTTCAGAAAAACCAAAATAGCTGGTTTACTTTAGTAGTAGCTGTCCTCAAAGATTTCTGCAAAGAAACATAAAATGTCTAATCATTCCAGCGAACAGGCATAAATGTTCCTCCATTCTGAGTCTGATCTATGATGCTACCAAGTCTCAGATTTGTTGATTATTGTGTTGCTTTGTTCTGTTTCTGCTGCCAAGATTCTTTTGTCCTGTTCTGGCTTTTGTAGGAGATGTTGTTCGGCTCTGCAGTAATTGCTTGACTTCCCCGTACTGAGCCAAAACTAAAATAAAAACATACATTTTCTGCAGGCTGAAGAAACCAGACATTTTGCAGAAGAATTTGGGGATCATAGGTTTGACAGACTTAAAACAAATGGCCCAACTTGTATAACACCTCCAAAGGACATTAGGAAAATTATATTGTTAGCAAAATAACCCTTCATTTTATGTTTTCTAGTAATACTTTGCATCTGCCATCATGCTGTTCAACCAATCATTTATGATTCAATTATTTAAAAACTCTGCAGCCACACAATGTATCAGCATCTGGGAACAATGTATAAAATCACTGTACAAATGTGGACTCTTTTTTTCCCCTCAAGTATGAAGCCAAACAACGTATCTCTGCTGAATCAGCTCTACGACATCCCTACTTTATGATCTTAGATGAACGAGTCCACCTCCTTCCTGAGAGTAAGCATACAATGGGAACATTGTGACATAAGATGACTTAATAATAGTTCCAAAGTATGAATGAAGACAATTGTTTTGTATCAAATTTAAGCCCTTTCCCTGATCCTTTCAAAGCACCTTTTGCTTCAAGCAATTAGTCACAGTAAAGTTTTAGAAGTATCATATAACTTACAGCAGTTCATTTAGTGGCCATTCAAAGTTACAACAGCATTGAAAAAAGCAATGTACGACTTTTGCAGCATCTCCATGGTCATGTGATCAAAATACAGATGCTTGGCAACTGGTTCATATTTATGGCCATTGCTGTGTCCCGGGGGTCATATGACCCTTTCATGACCTTGTCACAAGCAATGCGGAAGCCAGATTCATTTAACAACCGGGTTACTAACTTATCAACTGCAGTGATTCACTTAACAACTGTGGCAAGAAAGGTTGTAAAATGGGGCAAAACTCACTTAACCAATGTCTCGCTTCACACAAATTTTGGGCTCAATTGTGGTCGTAAGTCAAGGACTACCTGTACTTCCCTTACAACTAAGATATGGCTTGCTGTGCAGCACAGTTGATGGCTGCATTTTATTGTTTGTAGGTGCTTTGCTTTTCACTGCATTTTAGTCTCCCAAAGCCAGAGCCAAAGCATGCAAAATAAATGTGTAAAATATTTTAAAAGGCTGACGTTGGAGAAATAAAATCCAAGAAATGCCATTTTTCAAAAGAGAGAAAGATGTGGGGGGGGGAAGCTACCACTAGCACTTTGGTAACATAAATAACATCCAGTGCATACCAGGAACACTAATCCAATCAGTCTTCTACAGGTGTACTTACTTGTAGGCATCTATCCACTGTAATCAATTGGGTCACATACACAGAATGAATCAGAATGACAAGTGGCCTCTAAGAGATTTAATCCATGACTTCTGTTTCCATTTCCTTCTCTCCTCTAGCTGCCTCCATCTTCTCTTTGAAGGAAATTCAACTTCAAAAGGACCCTGGCTGCCGAGGGTCAAGTTTCCAGCATGTTGGTAAGTACCAACCTCTTGTGGAAAACAATTTTAACTGAAGGCTCTGCAGAAATCTTTCGTTTTCTACGTTTTTCTGATATAAATTGGAACAGTGGTTCATAGCAATCAGCTATCCAAATATGTTCTAAGGATCAGATCTCATGACATAGGGATGGTGGCCTGTGCTGCTGTTCTAAAAAATAATAGAGTATCTGTTTCCCACCTATATACCTTGCTAGTTATATATCATGATTGATCCCTCACAGGTGAGATAGTCATAACACATGATAGCTCATAAAACCCAGGTAAAGGAATATAAGGAATCCCAGAGGGTGGTGAATGCGGAAGTGAGAGATTTCTGGCCCTCCAAATGTTGCTGTAGTTTAACTTTCAGTAGACCCAACTGCCAAGGCAAGATAAATCAAACTGGAAGGTAAGATTTGGCAATATTTTGCCAGAGGCCTTGCCTATTTTGCAGGAGCCAGAGACAGGAACTAAACTTTCTTCCCACAAACATTTTGGGGACACAACAAAGCAAATTAGTGGTGTTTTTTTTTTAATCATATCCAGTATATCCTTTATATTTCTTGTAGTATTCTTTGTATTTGAAAGTGACACTTTTTAAAGTGATTGATATTATGGATATGTCAATAATATCAATGATAAAATATGTTATAGATATAGATATCCATTCCTCCTACATATATAAAGCAGAGGAAGGAATTGTGATGAAATCTCCTTTTTTATCTCATCTTCCAAGCCACAGATTTTGGTCCATGGTCCTTAGATCATCTAATTTTTCTCCTTCCCTACTTCTACAGCTCGAGGAAAGAATAGGCGGCAAAGCATATTTTAAGCTTCTTTGTTTATTCATCCAATCACTGAGAAGATGGAAGCACTGAGAAGAGAGAGGACCACTGGATCCCAGATAGTCCATCCCAGGAAAATAAAGGGTGGCATCTACTGTACAAGAGCTGTCTTGCAATCTCAGGCATGC
The DNA here is from genome assembly GCA_036250565.1 of Sibynophis collaris. Lineage (NCBI taxonomy): Eukaryota > Metazoa > Chordata > Lepidosauria > Squamata > Sibynophiidae > Sibynophis > Sibynophis collaris. The sequence goes on along the minus strand of JANHFK010002115.1, from coordinate 424,009 downwards.
AGTATAGCTATTTCTCAAAATCCCACCTCTTTCTCCAGTGAGAAAGGAAAAGAGAGACATTGTAAAGCCTCGGCCAGCTCCCATTTTTCATACAGCAATTGGAATATGCCACCTGGGCAAGAATCTGCATCAGATGGTGAGTGGCCTCTGAAACAATGAGGCTGCTGTTCTAGATGGAAGCAATTCAGTCATGGAATCCACATCAGCTTTGCTTCTCCAATGTCTTATCATAACCAATGTTTTGAATTCCATTATTTTCCGAAACATGAGATGTTTTCTATGACGTCTTTCGGATATGATGAGTATCAAGTAACAGTGGAAAGCACTGGTTTTTATGCAAATCCCTCTCCCTCTGCCTTTAAACTGAAAAAAGAAACATGAAGGTTTAACAAGGGCAACTACAATAACAATTTAAAAGTCTGTTTTCTTTGAGTTACCTTTGCTCTATTTTTTAAGAAATGTTCTCAATTCTAAAAGGTAAAAACATTCAAGAGAAAGGATGGAGTAAGGAAGGAATATGTTTTGATAGATTTTCTTAGGCCCTTATTATTTACACATAGCAAAGCATATACTAAGTTTACTCCCACAAGATTTCAACTAGCAGACCATGATTTAAATCAGTCATGTTCTCTAGATATGTTGAACTATAATTCCCACAATTTCCAGAAGCTAGATAAATATGAAAATTGTATTTCAGCACAAGTAGAGAACACCAGTTTGGAAGAAGCTGATATAGCCCATATTTTTAAGAATCTCTTTTTAACTTACCATATTTATCAGAAACACACAGATATACAAAAGCTGAAATCAAGTCATTAAAAAGATTAGACAGTACTTGAATTTTTTACTAAGTTGACTCTAAAACTGAAAAAACTTGATTATTATTTTTTGCCCTTTATACTTCTGTATTCCTGTACTGAATCCTCTCAGTATGGTTGCTATATGAAGATACAACTGTTCTTTATTGTTTGTCACTGTCACTACAGAAACATGCTTTAAAGTCACAAAGCATCCTTGGTAAACTTGCCACATCCTTGGTGACCCTGGTGCAAACAAAAAAAATTCTACACTCCTATGTGCATTTATGCTTTTTTTAATATTATTATGCTAGCAAGCCTATTCCCTAGAAAGTATGTGTAGCACTTCAGATGAATCCCCTTAAATCTATGGAAAGTAAGGGCGGCTGATCTATTTTTATTCCTGAGGTCAGTCAACTCACTAGAGGGATGGTAGAACTGGAATGAAAAAGCTTGAAACCAATTTCTCCTACCACTCAAAAGATGTTATGCAACTGTTCCACTTTCTTAATGAATGTTATATGTTAAAACAAAAGTTGTAAGAAAGGATGGGAAAGGATGAGAAACAAGGACATTAATTTTTGGATCAAACACATGCAAAAACCTAAGTTATAAGTGAAGATGCAAAGTGAATGTGCAATAAAAACTTAACTAGAAACATTTTTATGAGGAAATCAGAGTGCTTCAAGACTGAGAGGAGCTAGCATTACTAAAACCTTTCTTCTTCTTCTTTTTCCTAATAGAAAAAGGGTGAAAGAAATTGTGAATAAACACCAAGCGTTTCCAAGTGGAATACAACATTTTCTAGATATATTCCTCCTCTTAAAAATTCATGAATGAGCATGGGCAATTGCACAATAAAAGCCTTGTTTCAAAGCACCCAAAGTAGCAGATTGTGTAAGCAGTTCAGATGTGATGCAACTCAAGATTATAGTATTTATTCCGCATAGCCTAAAGAAAAGCAGTGGGTAACCTGGTTCCTATTAATACCATTGTGCACAAGACCTCTCCCCTGATACCACCGCCCAGCAAGTTCCTTATCTTTGCCTTTTATAATATTTTAATTAAAACCGAGTTCAGTTGAAAAATGGGCATATGGCAAAATGAATATTAGCCTCAGGGCCCCACAAGCATTTTTAGAAAATAGCAGCTCTCGATGCCTGCAGCACAATAAAGCACAATGCTTTATTTGAACTTTTGCCCATCGGCTCAGAAGAATCCAGAGTGAAAACAAGCAATGATGGAAGGGTAGGAAAGTGGTGTCAAAATAAAATTACCTTTTGATAAATCTATTGTTTATGATTTCCACACTGACAAGATAGGTATTTTGTTGCTTACTGCTCTCAAAATTGCAATATACCCATCATATGATTGCACATCTCTGCTCTAGAAAACTATTCTTCAATGCTTCAGTTTTAACAGCTGTTCAATGAAAAGGTTTAATTGCGTGGCCATTTGCGACTTGTGCAGTAATCATTCAAAAATTTGTTCTGTTTTTGATTTTTGGAATCTGGGTAGCAGATTCCAGAAGATGCACCAAATTAGAGCCACCAACCTCTGTATGAAATCCAATTCTGATGGGAACGAAGGAAAATACATTGATCTTTCACCTTGAACATGTTTTGGTTATCAGTGATTCCCTTTTGTAAAATAAAGACAAAATATATAGATTTTCTTAAGAAAAGAAAAGGTGTTGCACAGAAATAGATTGATCTCATCACCAATGAATTAACAATGGTCTAATTACTTGTAGTAAAAAAACTGCCTAGCTACTTAAACTATTATGTGAATTTCAGCCTTTCTTCTCTTATCATTAGTGTGCTTGCTTCCTCACTCAGCCATAATACCCTGGTAACAAAAGAAACTATAACTGACCCACTTCCCTTTCTTAGCAATTTCTATAGATCTAATCCACTGAGAACCTATAATGCCAGCAGATCCCTTGCAACCACAGGCTTAAACCTTCAAAGCTCCCTTGTCTACTTCCTTCCTGCCAATAACACACAATCATTTCTCTTAAATGTTGTGTTGTGTTTTACTACATTCTCCCCCATAATTCCCCACTTGGGTACTGTTTCCAAAATGCCCATTTTTAAAAATCAAGTCTCTGCTTCCCAGGCCATTTCTCACTTTATCCCTTCTCTTCATCATCTCTTAACTTACGTATGCGGCATTCCTTTTATATTCAGTTTCTCAACACTAGGAAATACATTTTATGAAGAATATCTTGTTTATATCCTCTATCAATTTATCACAAACCTGATCATCAGGTTTTCCTTTTGATTCCTCTTAATCCACTGCTTATTTTTAACCATCATGGCTCTAGCTCTTGCTTCCCTGCAGGGCTATTTCCTAACACTAAGTCCTCAGGAAGCCTTAATTCCTGAAAGAATTTCTTCCCATTCCACCACAGAAGACACTGAAAATATGAATAATTATTTCTTGATCAAGTGGGTTCTGTTTCATTGCTGTTGCTCAAGCAGTCAGTATTGTTTTAATTCCTTCCAATACTAGGCTTCAATGGCCCAATTTTTCTCCATTTGGCTATTTCAAAATAAATTAGATATTCTCATTATCACTCAATTATATGGTTTTGGAACTTTCAGGAAACATCTTGCATATCATTAAAATTCAAAGGAAAAAAATACTTGAAACATCCTATGAACAGACAAGGTCATCCACCGAGGATATACAGAGCGGCAAGGTGGTTGCGCTCTGGCATGCCAATTATGTTAGTAGAGGCTAAAAGAAAAATGTCAAGCTTGAAGGGCTTGCTTGGGACTTAAGAGCAAATCCACCCACCTCCCTGCCCAGTAATCATTCCCTCTTGTGTTATCTCAGTGGTTTTCCACTGCAAGTCTATTTTTGCTAACACAACCGCGTTCAACCAGGTGCCGCATTCAAACAATGCAGAGCACTTAATGGTGATTGGAGGAGCAGCCTCCAATCAAATTACCTGTACTACGCCAGCATTGTCAAGACCACAGTAGATTCTGCCTGTTTCTTCAGTCCTATTTGGCCATCAAGGAAACCTACATCTCTGGCTTTCACCGCCAGGGTTTTTTTTAATGGTTTGGTCAGCTA
>JANHFK010002115.1:377254-392040 GCA_036250565.1 Sibynophis collaris | reverse complement strand
TCTATCTATCTATCTATCTATCTATCTATCTATCTATCTATCTATCTATCTATCTATCTATCTATCTATCTCTATGTTTAGCTCTTTTTAGGCTTGAGATTTTTATTTTTTTTAGTAAAATAGTTAATTAAAAAAATGTTAAACCTAATGAAGTATAACACACATTCCATTCCCTATCCATGTGGACAATATTGAGTTGAGTGGATTAATTGCCTGGACTTCTTTCTGCTATTTGATAGGACATAAATATGGATCTCCTAGTCCATCCCCTTTGTTGATATATAATATTCCTAACAGCTGACTTTCCAATTTTTTATTTGAATAAGTAAGAATGCTCCATTTCTATAACATAATTGGTTACTGTGTTTTGGTTTTGGATATTGTAAAACTCAAAGGGGTTTTCATGGGCCTTTCCAATTTGAAGCAGGCTTCTGCATTCCTATGGGCTACCTTCACAAGGGCCAAGAAAAGGTTGATAAGGTAAGAAGGGAATGTGGACAGGGCAAACGAAAATGGCACAAATTTATCTTAAACATTTTTCCTATTCATTGATTTATTTATCTCACTGATGCCAGTCAAATGACCTGAAGATACACCTTTGAGATAAGTGATGGGTGTCTTTAGAGCAGACACTGTGTCCAAATTTTTCATGTGCCAAGTGTACAGCTTTTCAATTGTATGTACATTAAGTTCAGTTCATAGTGGCTGTTGATGTCTTTACATTGTATTTTGTAGATGGAACCTGTTTTTCCTTCTGGGGCTGCTGGGTCTCTTGGTTTGCTTAGAAAGTTTTGGAAGGCTTTAATTGGTTTGATTCTATGAGATTGTAATAGTCTGTTGGTGGTTTATGGGATGTTTTTGATGTTGGCAGTGATACCTTTTTTATGACTTGTATTGGTTATGCCATATTGGTTGAGAGGTCAGGCACTTTTAGATGAAGTTGCACTGACATCCACTTTGTTGGAAGATGTTGTATAGCTCATGTGTTTCCTTTTTCTGCTGTTCAGAGTTTCTGAAGTGTGTTTGTACTCATCTAAATAGAGTTCTTACAGCTTTTCTTTTAGAAAGTTGTACTATTACTTTGATAGTGGGGCATTTGATTGGTGTGGGTCGTTTTTTGGTACACTTGTGTTTCTATTTTACCATCAGAGTCGCTGATGATCAGGATATCCAGGAAGGATAGTGAGTTGTTGTTTTCTTTTTCTCTGGTGAATTGGATTCCTTTGAAGATGTTGTTGATGGTTTTGTGGGTGTTCCCTAATTGGTCCTTTTTATTATGGTGATGATACCATCTACATATTTATGGGGCTGCTATTGATTCTAGATATTGCATTATGACCACCACTATGACTCTTGAAAGTAGTGATCCCATAGGTTTCCACAGGAGTCATCTAGCACATACAGTGTAAAAACTGCTACAATCAATACTTAGAACAAACACACTGAAGAGTAAAAGAAAGCATCCATGAACACCAATTAGCAGTCAGAAGACCTGATAAAACTCTTTAATTTCACAGCCTATGGACAGACTTAATCACAGTTTCAACTGAGAAACTGTGACCATCCTAGATTAAGCCAAATCCAAAAACATGAGATAATTCTTGGAAGCCTGGCTCTCTAACAAATTGGCCATCAATAGACACATAGAAATAAATAACATCTACATACTGTGCAAAATAGATACAAAGGAACAAAAAGACTAAAACACTTTCCCACCAGCAACATCCAGATGAGCATAGATTAACACCAAGATTACTATCAGACCAACAATCAAGCAATAAACAATACCCCAATCAAGAAACTGGCAAACCAATTAACAGTAAACAGCCCAACAAAACAACTTCCAACTTAAGTTCCACTGACAGAAGAAGCCACTAGAATCATGATGGTGAACCTATGGCCTGCGTGTCACAGGTGCACACAGTGCCCTCTCTGTGGGCACACAAGTTGTCACCCCAGTTTAGCTCCGCCGTGCCTGCATGCATGCCTCCTGCCAGCCATCTGGTCGTTGGGTCTCTGCCACGCATGCGCAGGGGGCGTGGGGTGTATGGAGAGGCTGTGCGGCATGCCCAGGATGGGATGCGTGTGAGGAGGCACATGTCAGTTCACACGCGCATGCATGGGGTGTGGGGCGTGTGTGGGTTGGGCATGTGCACATGCATGAGGATGGGGTACATACATGGGGGCACACGCATACTGCATTTTGTGGCACACTTTGGGCACTTGGTCCAGAAAAGGTTAGCCATCACTGCACTAGAATATAAATTGAGAGCCAATCCCACTCCTTACTAGCACTGATCATGTTACCTAGTTTGAGTAATGAAACGTCTGCAAAAAAAAACAACCAAGCTCAGAGAGCACCAAGGACCCCACAGTTCAATTCTGAGCTACAAATATTCTCCTTTTTTGGTACAAGCAAAGAATATTGAGACTTTAGATCCTCCACCCAAGCAGATTTGCAAATCAAGTCAATTTGTGCTAAAATCTACTCTGAAGTGGTGGCCTCAAAAAAGGATCAGTCCATTATTTAAACTACTGCAAATGAACATCCTTAAATTCTTGGGTTTAGAGGAAAATCTTATTACTATATTTGGAAAGAGAACTGCAATTACCCCTTGCTGGAGATGTACTGCTGGAAGACACACCCTTAAACTAACAGCTGCAGACCCCAGTGCTCACAAAATATCAGTCTCCTATCATGAAGATTTTGTCTTGCACTACATGTGATGCTTAGATCATCCAAAAAGTTTCCATTATTTTTATTGGCATCCTTGTTTTGACCCATCAGGGGTTCAGAATTTATACTTCTCTTGGAGGATATGAGATCTCAAAAGAATATGAAAGAAACTCATTTTAAATTCATAAGTCTCTAAATGTGTGCTAGAAATGGAGTGTGCAGAGAGATAATCAAAGATGATGAGACATATCACAAGAGTTGGCAGTACTGTATATCCATTTTGTTTTTGTGAACATTTTTTTCCTAAAAGCAAGGCATAATGCTTTTAAACTCACTCTGTCTATTATATTTAGTGTGCCACTCTTTTATGATTAAGCACATTCATAGATTTCAGAACACATTGCTTTCTATATTACAAGTGTTTAATTCTTTTTGTTGAAATTATAAAGAAATATGATAGGCTAATTTTTGTTTTTTTTATCAAACAAGGAAACAAAAGTTTTTGTTAATGGGCTAATGCCTTATTAGGAATTCTAAGGTTGAAAGTTGAGAGTGACATTAGGGAAATATTTTTATTATGCTATTGCCAACTTTATGATCAGAATTTGCAATCAGAAGAAACATACAGGCCACACATTTCTCTAAACCACAATATGATTTGTTTTTCACTTCATGTATTGATGAACTTTAAAAACTATTGGATTTTAAGCCATGATTTATGTCTTAATATTTACCTGGGAACTCAGATATTGTACCTTTGATCGATTCCAGCAAGATTTGATTCTTGGCACATGCATGGACAAATGCATAGCTCTCTCAAGAATGTGCTGTAATTTCTTGATTCTGTCTCATCATCTAAACAGAGAAGTGAATAATTTTTTATTGTGACTGACTGGTTTTTGTTGCAGTCCATGATATTTTCAGTCATTACCTATTGATCCCTAATTTGAAGAAGTCTATGTTCTTTCTCTCACTCTTTCTTGTCATAGGTCCTACATTACCAACGGAAAAACCACTGGTTTAACTGTTCTGATCTTGCTTAACCTTGTCACTATGAGATTAATCTCTCCTTTAATCAATAATGTATCTTTTCTTGAGCCTAAGCAAACAAAACTATTTATCATCTTTCCTTTTTTGCCACCCATTTAAAGTTTACTAATCAAGTTGATCGATATTAAGTTTGTCTTAATGTTTAGCAGGAATCTGGATTTTTCACATTCCTTTTTTTTCTTTCATTATCTTTCAGCTTCATATTTTCATTCAGGACATCACCTTTCCAATCTTGCAATTTATATGAACAGAATCATTGAACATAGAGGGATGGGGATAACAAGTATGCTAATCTCACTCTTTTTCCTGTGTTTCTCCAAAGTTTACTTGTTATATGCAAAACAAAAAACAAAATAGAGCACCCCGTTCAGGTGTTCTGGTATACCAATCAGTCTTATCAATAAAGGAGAATATTTGTAGCTCAGGGCTGAAATGAGGGGTCTCTGGTACTCTCTGAACTGGGTTGTTTTCTTGCAGATATTTCATTACCCAAACTAGGTAATATCATCAATGCTAAAGTGCTACCACTGATGATGTTACCTAGTTTGATTGTTTTCTTGCAGAATTTTCATTACCCAAATTCAGAGAACGCTGAGTACCCCTCAATCAGTCTTAATATATTGCATATTGACAGGTGTTCTACACAAAGGCCTTGCTATAGCATCTTGTATTGTCTACCCTTCTATTTAACCCATCTTTTGTTAGCTATGTGGGTATAGCTATCTCCTGCTTACTTATTTGTCATTTGTTTCTCCATGGGCAGTTCTATTCTATTTTATAAACTCTTAAAGAAAATCGGGGAAATTTAGTTTAATCATTTGTAAGTTTTCTTAAATTTCCCTTTGAAAAATATCTATATGATATATTAAGTCTAGGGTGATATAACTGTGTTTATGTTTGTCAGCTGAATGACTGCCTCTTCCATGCAGCTGAATTAACAAACCACATTTTATTATAACCATTGAAGCATGGCTAAATACAATACAGGTAGTCTTGATCATTTATTCAGACCATTCAAAGATACTATGGCATTGAACAAATTGTGGTTATGACCGGTTCTTGGAGTTCCAGTTGTCCTAGCATACCCAAGATTGCAATCCAGATAGTTGACAACCAGTTCCTACTTATGGTGATTGCAGTGTCCTTCAATCAGATGATTGCCATGCGTGACCTTCCCTAGCAGCTTCCTTAGAAACTCAATGGGGATCCTGGCAGGGAAGGATGCAAGTGGCTGGGATAAATCTCCCTCAGTCTCATTGTGCTCGTGCTATGCTGGCCACTCATGCTGTGCACCCTCTCCAAATCTTACCTTGCCTCCATCACAACCTTTTATGCCCTCCCTGACACTCACAACATTGTGTGTCCCTAGGCACTCTCCCTGACCCTTGCTGTGGCCCCTGGGCAACCCCAAATAACACCACAATCCTCGCCATGGCTTGCTCGTAACTTTGGGCACCCTCACAGACCTTCACTGCACTTCCTTGGACCCTCGCACACCTTCTTCAGTCCTAACCACACTTCCTCCTCACACACACCCTCATGTCTCTCTTACCTGGCAGCAGCCACTTCCCTTCTTGCGAACCATCTGGGACTTGCTATTTCCTGCCAGCTTTCCCATTTACTTGCTTGTTTCTTCACCTAATGTCCATTAGATTTGGTTAACAATGGCACTAGTAATTGCCTCACCAAACAGTGCATTCCTGCTTTATGACTTAGTGATGGAAATTCCGAACTCAATTGCTGTTGTAAGTTTTAGACTACCTATATATGAAACCAGCCACTGAATAGAGAAATTCCTGGATATGGAAATCCTGAAAATACTCACATCTCTTTAAATATATTGGTCCTGTTGCTCTGGTTATTATTTATCTGTACCCCACATTTTAAAATAAATTCACATATACATACAATGCACTAAATAATAAATGTGGTCCTCAGATCACAATAGCTCTGCATCCCTAGTGTGTGTGTCCTTAGATGGCTAGGAAATTCTGGGAGTAGAAGTCTACACATCTTCAAGTTGGTAAATTGGAAAAACACTGATTTAGCACAATATGCAATACAGTGTTTGTGTCATTGCCATTCTATATCTATCTGTAGTTCCCTTTCCTCTTAAATGCTCCTTCTAGCTTCAGCCTTTCCCCATTTCACACTTTAGGCTTTTCTTTTATTAAAAACTAGTTCATATTTTTTTTCTCACTGTTGGATCCTACACTGTCTAAAAAAGTTAGAGCAGTTGTTGAATCCACCCAGGGTGCTTTAGAGTTATTACAATTATTTAATAACTCTATGTTCCTTTCTAAATTTCAAAGCACACTTTTGTGCAGGACTTTGAAAAGGTTTAGATTTTAATTTATTTATGAAAGTATAAATTTTTGTTCAGCTGTCTGGAAGATTATTTTAGAATATATGAGTGTTGTTAACATGGCTGGATACTGACTGTGGAAGAATCCTTTTAGGGAAGACCTAATGCCTGTCAGTTTCTGAGATGCCAACCACATGCTTCTGACAAGCAAGCAAGCGAGATAGTCTTGTTTCTCCCACACATCTATTGTCCAAAGGATAGTACATTTAAATGTGAAGGTTACAATTAGAATGAATCATATTGTTAATTAAAAAAAATACATTTAGAAGAGTTACCTACCTTCCTCTTATGGGAATTCCACCTTAGGAATTATTTAGGACAATTCCTTGTGACTGTGGACAAATACTCACTATCTCAACCTATTTATAGTACGAACTTGTAGCTCTAACAAAGGCAGTTCTGTAATGCTTTGATACCGTCAATCTACTTATCAGTTTCCCTTCTTTTACTTCTCCCATACTTACCAAACAGTAATTTTTTTTCTGACATTGATTTGCATCACATGCCTGCTTGCATATCATCATCTTCTCAAAGGAGTAGCAAGTCATTATTTGTTCCAGGATTGATTGATGGGTTTTTCTTGCAGCCCACAGTATTCTTAGCAACCACTTCCGGACCTATGCTTGAAAGCATTTTGAAGACCATTTGTGCTATTTATGTGTCGGTTAGGGAAGTTCTTTTACCAGAAAATCAAATTTACATTTCAATTTGTAGTACCTGCTTTATCCTTACAGTACAGGCAGATGAAGTTGATTTTGTGGCATGTGTGAAAATGTTCATTGTCCTGTGTCTCTCTTAGGTGTAATTCAAAGTCATACTGAAAGTGTGAGTGAGATATTCTACCCTCTGCAATGATTAGGATATGCAATGCAGATCCCTGGGTACAGTGAGTCTTGACTACTCATCCGTATCTGTGTAGTTGCTTGTAATTCTGACTAGTTCCTTCTTTGAAGTTATTGTCTCATTTAATTTGGATAAAGGTTGAAAGCATTAACCAACAGATTAAGTTTTTCTTTAACCACTGATTTTTTATGTAGTTTTTTTTTTTAATTGATTTATATGCCGCCCTTCTCCGAAGACTCAGGGCGGCTTACAATGTGCTAAGCAATAGCCTTCATACTTTTGTAGTATGTAGACTGAATTTGACTATCCGTTTCACGTAATTAAATTCTGATTATATTAGATAGTAGCAATGCTAGGGTTTAAAGCAAAGGTCTTTCTTGACCCCAGGTTTGAACATAGGATGGTCTGTATTGAAAGCCCAGCTATTCCACTAGGATATAGCCCTCCTGTAGTGCAGGAAGAGTATAATCCCTTTGCATAACATATTTAACTATGTAAATTAGAAATCTAGAAAATTTCAGTCCAGCTGCTATAATTTAATCTTTTTATATACTTTTGGCCTGGATGATTGAGTTTTAATTTGTATGTTTCTTTTCATTTTGGGGAGAAACCCCCTACATTTCCGTATAGCAAAAGTTGGTTTATTCCAACGACTCTCTGCCTACCCAAAATTTTCATTTTGACTGAAGAAGTTACTTCGATGAGTAACTAAACATCTCAGTTTTAATCAATTTTGGTCCAGTTGCCGTGATGTAACCTTTTTAGATAGAAATCTAGTGCTTGTGTTCACATAATACGCTATGCTTGATTAGTTTTATTTTTAAATTGTGATTGCAAAAGCTTCTGTATGCTTCATTACACTGAAGTTTGTATAATAAATAACCTTACTATATCAGATCACTTTCCATACTTATTTACCTAATTGATATAGCCGCTCACAAAATGCTAAAGTTATTGGATATACTTGCATATAAGGCTGTCTTATGCATAAGCTGGATCTCAAATTTTTAACCAAACTAACCAAGGTGAAAAATGTGCCACCTGCAGATAAATCGATCCATATTTTTCATGGTATTTTTGTCAAATATTTAAAGGTTGGCTTATCCAAGTATGGGCTTATATATGAGTACAGAGAGGAAATAAGGTGTTTTTTTTAAAGCATTACTGTACATACTTGCGGATAAGTCCATCCATGTATAAACCAAACCTTGTTTTTTTCTCAGTTTCTCTGCAAATATGGTACATCTTCCACACAACCTGAAGGTTACAGGTAGACCTGGTGAAACGATTACTTATTCTCATGCTAGGCTCGGATTTGGAGTCAGAGGAGGGGACCAATAATGGGTAGCAAGTGTCAGACCCATCTTCAAAAGTGCTGACAGATGAAGTCAACTCCGGTGCTACCAGATGGACTGCCATCTGAGCAGGCAGAAGTGGTGGAACAAAACAGCAACCAGCAGTCACAGCTGCGGTCCCTCTCTGAAGATGAGGGTGTGGGGTTACTGCAAGTGTTCGGCGGACTGCAAAGAGATTGGAACAAAAGCGCTCTGTGAAATTGTTCAGCAGAAGAAGTCTCACCCTACCAAATAAGCTACACCAGGGCTGTTCCTGTTAAAATGGAGCAGCAAGCATAAAGCTCTCCATTAACAACAACTGTCCATTAATTCTCACTCCATTGACTTGACTTGTGAACCTTGCAATCCAGATTTTGAATCTGGACCAGCCAATGAATCCACTACAAGCTGTGACCCTTGCACTCCACCAGACTATTGTTCTGCCTGCTGCTTTGATTTAGAAAACTTGTAAGCCAGGCTTGCTGTAGGCAACTTGTCTCTATCCTGAAAATGTATGTATTTGCAAGCCCAATTTAGTGAAGAGAACAAACCCGTGCTTTCATGTATTTATGTGGTGTTGGCTTAGGACAGGACTCTCCTTAAGTGATGGTTTGAAGTTACAACAGCATTTAATTAGGGTCTGTGGTCTTATGATAAGTTGTGGCCATTGCAGTATCCCCAGAATGTAATCGCAATTCAGATGCTCAACAACTACAATGGCCACAGTGTCCCAAAAATCACATGATTGCTATTTGCAACTTTCCCTGCTAGCTTCCAAAAAGGAAAGTCAATGCGGAAGCTGGCAGGAGATTATCAATGGTTATCATGTGACCGTGGACTCTGTGACCGCATGGGGTTCATCTAATGACAGCAGCTGGGACTGCCATAACTGCTCTCCTAAGATGGAATGATCATTTGATGGCATACTTTATTGCTGCATTGCTTAGCAACAGAATTGCTAATCCTACTTATCATCATTAAGCAAGGACTACTTGTATTCATTTTGTCATTTATGAAACATAAAATCTTGCCTATCTCAGTAAAATAATGAATTCTCAATTATATGTTTCTGAGTGATTGGGTTTTGCTTAATTTGAGTTAGTGAAATTTAGATACCCTATACATTATGCAGTATATTTTTAAGAAGGACTTACACCTGTTTGAGTAATATGATTTAAATTTGATTGGGGATTAATCCATGTTTTTGTCATTTTGCTTGCATAATTTTCAACAATTATTGATATAAGAAATTCTTTTACTTATTTTTTACTGTTTATATTTTCTCCTTAATACCAGCATAATATTCTCCTCTGGTGAGATGGGCAGCTACATATATTTAATTAATACAATAAATAAATAAAAATTATATTCAGGTTGCCTCCATATCAGACTCTCTATAACAGATCTTAATAACTGTTTTACTAGTTTCTGTAGAAGTTGATCTGCTTCTAATTTAACACATATGGAAGCAATTGTGAGCAGTTTATTGTCCAATTTCTCTTTAACAAAAATAAAACTCTCCAGTGTTTCCCTTACTTTAAAATTATATTAGCTTTAAATAGAATTTCAACTCCTCTAAATAATTTGTTATTGCTGCAAGATATTGTTTATCAAAATATTTTACTATATGTCCTGTTTTGTATGATTCTTGAAGTCAACTTCTTTCCCATAGAATATATGTTGCTAAATCTATTCACTTTGTGCTGAATATACTAGTAACAAATTTATCTTTCTAAAGAAAAGCAAAACCATCATAATAGATTGATTGCGCCTCCCCTTTCCTTGTATTGCTTCCTTTCTTTATCCCTTAATCTCACATGCCCTTTTGTCTTCCCATAACCAACCCCACCATCCTAATTTAGAAAATGAACTTCAGTAGGTTAAAAGCAATTCCAGTCTCGAGCTCCTTGCTTGGTCTAATAATTACTTTTAACTCTTTGGTGGTCTAATGCAGTGGTGGGATTAAAATGTTTTTACTACTGGTTCTGTGGGCGTGGCTTGGTGGGCATGGCGTGGCTTGGTGGGTGTGGCTTGGTGGGTGTGGCAGACGAAGGATACTGTAAAATCTCCATTCCCACCCCACTCCAGGGAAGGTTACTGCAAAATTCCCATTTCCTCCCAATCAGCTGGGACTCGGGAAGCAGAGAATAGATGAGGGCAGGGCCAGTCAGAGGTGGTATTTACCTGTTCTCCAAACTACTCAAAATTGACACTACCAGTTCTGCAGAACTGGTCAGAACCTGCTGAATACTACCTCTGGTCTAATGTTTAGTTTTAAACTTGATTAGGTCTGTTGGGGGAGTGGGATTGGGGGATGGCTTAGTACAGATATGTCACTTTATTGTATGAGTTCAGATCATTTGGTCAGTGTATTTGAGTATCCAATCCATAGAAACCACTAAATCAGATAATTAAATAAAGAAGAAAGAGTTTTGTATGAACGTTGTCCATATTATTCTCCAGAATGACTTTCAAGGCCTCCAGAGAATATTGAGATGTATTAAGTAAATCTTGCAATCCTAAATAGTTTCCCAATTGGAACGCTAAAGTGGACTCTTAAGAGAAATGGAGAGTTGAATTCCGGGCACAATAATGAACAAACTATTCCTCCAATTTCCCCGGGAGATTGTTGCAGTGATATAAGATGTGTCGACGTCAACCCACAAAGTGGTTGAGGGAATTCTGGGAGGTGAAGTCCACACATTTTAAAGTTGCTATGGTTGAGAAATCTGGATTAAGAGGATGTTATTTTAAATTTTATCTGCCCCTCCACAATATAGCTGTTGATGTTGTCCTAAAGAACTTGACAATTAATGTTTAACTTCTCATTGTGTTCTTAAGCCAGTTGAATGTAGAAGATAGCCGTTCTCCTTCGACAAGGCTCATGTGTAGCATTCCAGTTTTGGCACACTGCCCGTTCCTAGTTGTTAGCATCTGCATATTTATTCCCCAACCGGCTCTTTTTGTATCCCAGAGGTATTGCTTTTATAGCTCTGAGCCTGTTGCTGACACATCACTAGCACTTAGCAGTTGTTTTCTTTGCTTGCTGCTCCTATTTTTATATGTATTTTTCATTCCTGTGTAAATCAATACCAAGCTCCAATTTGGGGCCTAGCTGGATATAATGTAAGTCCTTTCAGAATCAGTTATTTATATTCCATGTAACTGAACTGTAGATTGTCCTGTCTTATTATGATCTTTCTAGAATGAAATCTATCCCATTTGTTTTTACGTATTGTTTGTTTTATGTATTGTTTACCACGTTTGAAATTTTGTGGAAAGGATTTGTTTTCCATATACATCAGGCTATCAATTACATTACGTGGCACTGTCTTGTGTCAGATTCATAATAAGCATTAGTCAATTAAAGCTAGACATAATTCTACAAGATGAACAAGTAGGGGAAGTTAACATTCCCCCTTTGAACAGTAAAAATGCAGGAAGTGGAAACAGATCTACCGTAGCAATCCTCATTATAGTCATCTTAGTCTGCTCCTATTGAGAAAATAATCATAGCAAAATGGCTGGGAATGATAAAAAATTATAATCCAGCACAATATATATCATGCGTTAGGAAAGTCTCTTTTAAAAATCTCTCTTAAAAATCACTGGCTTCCAATGCATCTCATTACTATAGTGACCATATTATTTTGTTTTTATGTCTATTCATTTATTTAAACGTACTATAACCAACAACTCTGGTAGATTCATGGCATCTTAACAAAATCCAAAAAAGTATTTTAAAAATCAGTTAAAAAGCGCCCCACAGCATAGACAGCCTGGATTAAAATAACTAAAATAACCTGCATAATAACAAAGAATCAAAATAGGGACCTCACAACACAATAGCCCTAGCACTAAAGCCAGGTTTTGAGGGCTTTTCACTACCCCAGGAAAGAGGGCATCATCCATACTCTGAAGAGTGTGGTTCCAGAAGGCGGGAGCTACAACAGTTAAGTTAGTACCATGTTGAGACAAATATCCTATATCTGAATACCTGAACAAAACCATTACAGTCCTTACAGTAGTGCTTGGAATGACTGGCCTATGATACAGCAACATAAATAACTTATGTCTTTTTTTCCCCCCAGATTGGCACAGTCTCTGGTCGCTCTCTTTGCTTCATCCCTTGCTATTTCTGTGGTTTTTGCTATCATCCCTGTCTGTCACAATGTGGTGGTCCTTGCAGTGGTCATGGCTGTGGCTGGGCTGGCCATGGGTTGTATCGACACACTTTCCAATCTGCAGCTGGTGAAGATTTATCAGAAGGATTCAGCGGTCTTCCTGCAGGTGAGAAGGAGACTGGTGGATTCTGGACCTAATTTTGCACCCCTGTTTGTGTGCTTGTATTCCTCTACTTCTCCATTAGTTCATAACTGTTCAAGGCTTGTACTTGCCATAATGAGGAATGTTTTCCTCGGATGGGGAAATATGAAGATATGTAACCTGAGTTGATTTTTTATGCTAGGGAGAAGGAAGAAAAATTGATTTTGTACTGAGCTTGGATGGTTTATTTTCTTCAGAAGCAAAATCAGTGCAAAATGGAGGGGAAGCCTCAACCTTCTTGGTGTTTTCAAAAAGTCAGGATTTTCCTAAATTCTATATTTGAGCAGCTAGACCAAATTCTGTGATTAGAAATGGTAAATGCTGCTGCATCTGGACTTCTCTGGTTGTCTCTTGTGTCCCAAATACTTGTATATTTTCTTTTCTGCACCTTCCATGTTGCATTTTGGAATATACCATAATATTTTCATTTCCTTTCAGTTTCTATTGCGAGATAAAAGCATGCAAATGCAAGTAGATAAATAGATACCACTTTGGTGGAAAAGTAACAGTGCTCTGTGACATCATGCTGGCCATGTAACTGCAGAAATCTCTTTGGACAGCCCTGGGTCAATGACTTTGAAATGGAGATGAACACTGCCCCCTATAGTCGGCAACAATTAGCAGAGTAAAATCCACAGGGACACCTTACCTCCATTTTATATATACCATACTTTAGTTTAGTCCAAGCAAGAAGATATGAATGTGCCCTATACCATCTTTCTCCCTAGATTAACACTTGGATGCAAAACTAGAAGTAAAGGCATGTTGGCTCCAAACAGAAGCATGATATACCACTAGGGAAAACTTCACATAATGAATGAATGCAGTCATGTCAATGTTGATCTGGCATTCAGACCAGTCAAAAGAACCAGACCATGAGCCTCGAGAGCAATAGCATTGAGTGCATCAAATTATAACTTGTTTCTGAATAAGTAAGACAAGATGTAAGTACTACATTGTGTTAGAATAATGAATGTACAATCCTTTATCAATAGAAGTTAATCTGTTGATACATTTTAGCAATAACAATAGCACTTAAGACTTACCTTATATACCACTTCATAGTACTTTACAGCACACTCTAAGTGATTTACAGAGTCATCATATTGCCCCCAATAATCTGGGTCTTTATTTTACCGACCTTAGAAGGATGGAAGGCTGAGTCAATCTTCAGTCAGTCACAATCAAACTCCTCTTGGCAGTGAGTAGAATTAGCCTGTAATATTGCATTCTAAGGGGACGCGTTGGCTCAGTGGCTAGGATGCTGAGTTTGTCAATTGAAAAGTCGGCAGTTCAGCGGTTCGAATCCCTAGTGCTGCGTAATGGGAAAAGCTCCTGTTACTTGTCCCAGCTTCTGCCAACCTAGCAGTTCAAAAGGACATAAAAAATGCTAGTAAAAAAATAGGGATCACCTTTGGTGGGAAGGTAAACAGCGTTCCGTGCACCTTTGTCATTGAGTTATGCCAGCCACATGAGCAAGGAGACGTCTTTGGACAGCACTGGCTCTTCAGCTTTGAAACAGAGATGAGCACCACCCCCTAGAGTCGGGAATGACTAGCACATATCTTTACCTCTATTGCATTCCAACATTGTGCCACCATGGCTTTTTTGTCACTTTTGTATATTTAAGAGTTCTTATCATGTTCCCATTTACTAAAACAGATACTTCCCTCTTTTTTGCACACCCCATTCAAACCATGTTAATGTTACATATGAAGCTATTGAAACATATCTGTGGCTGGGGAAACTATCATTCTATAGTAACTGCTGCCAAAAGGCATGTTACAATATTTTCCTGGAGGATTAATCTTTGCTTAGCCATAAACTAGCCATTAATCCTATTTTGGGTAACACACCAGCTATGGTTAAAGCAAGCTAATCTATAGCAAGCCACAGCTATAAACTGAGATTAAATTATTCCTGCTCCATCACAATCTTAAGCAATTATCTAGTTTAGATGATATAATAAACCAAACCATAATGTGGTTTAGCATATTATATTGAACAGAGTTACGATATTGATTTACGTCACACCAGAGGTCAGCATTGTAATTTTGCTGGTTTTTCCTCTGGTTCGTCTATGATATAGACAGGGGTCTCCAACCTTGGCAACTTTTTTTTTTTTTATTATTATTATTATTATTATTATTATTATTATTATTATTATTATTATTATTATTATTATTATTAT
>JANHFK010002115.1:361705-377154 GCA_036250565.1 Sibynophis collaris | reverse complement strand
CGTTAAAGTTCTTAATTCCGGGGGGAGGTCGTTCCAAAGGGTAGGGGCTGTCACAGAGAAGGCTGTCCCCCCTGGGGGTCGCCAGCCAGCATTGTCTTTAAGCTTTCCTTGCTGGCTGAGGAATTCTGGGAGTTGAAGTCCACAAGTCTTAAAGTTGCCAAGGTTGGAGAGCCCTGATATAGGAGATGTCTATAGTTCTAGTTCCCACATAGGAGGAGCAAAATGTCAAGAGCATGTGGGTAGCATATGAAGCTTATTGCAGAGTTAACTCTGCACACAGCCTTGTACAACCCATCTCTAGAACTCAGATGAATTTAGCGATAAAGTATTAATTCATTCTGAACCCTATTCATTTCATCTGGCCTGATTTGTTATTGGCAATGTTGGATATCACAAACTGAGATCTATTAACCAGCTTTTCTCTTTGTCATTCTCTGTAGGCCCTTCATTTTTTTGTGGGCTTTGGTGCCCTGCTAAGCCCTCTGATAGCTGATCCTTTTCTATCAGACACCAATTGCATCCTGGCAAATGGCACAGCCAGTGGTAGCAGCAACCTCCCTCACATCCGGAAGTCATTGGTCCCACATCATCCTGGGAACCTGACACATTATGACCTACCCATAAAAGGACTGGTGGTGACCAGAGTATCTTATGCTTTCTGGATTATGGCTCTGATCAATGTAAGTATGGCCACCTTCATAGTCAACTGTTCCATGCATATAATGTTCATGCACATCTTCAGAGTAATGCAAGTAGAAGCTTTTGATTCCAGGTTGCAATTTGTTTTTGACATTCTGACAGATCAGTCTTCTCAAAATGTTTCCACCATCATCTTTTCTCCAAATATGACAGTCATATGAACTATGGGGCACAGAGAAATCCAAAGCTTTATTTTAGAGATTTATATCGCATTTCGAAAGGCCATGGACATAAAAGCAACATTCAATGGACTGCTCTGCCTCTGCCAAAATTATCAGATTCACAAGGTTGCCTAAGTGGTTTGCTACAGAAGAAGCATATTTTGCCTGAGATCTAAATCTTCCTAATCCAGGAAATAAATTCATAATCCTCCCCAGTCCTTTTTGAAACAGACGGTGCCTTTTCTTCCTCTTTTACAGAATCCAACTAGATTAATTCTCGTTTTTCCTATTTTCCCTTCTTAATAAAATTCCACATTTCAAGAAAGAAAGTCCGGAAGTAGGAGGACTAGTTAATGACTGATGTTTTTCATGCTCAGTACCATTTCAAAAGGGTGTTTGCTGATTTCAATCTCCACTCAGCCTTGAGCTTGTTAGAACAGATTGTTAGAACAGCCTGAAGTTATATGTTCCCTTGCAGCTCCCTATCTTTTATGTGGGTATTCCTTTTATTTTTACCAACCTTAATGAATGCACATGTTTACATCATATAGTGAATACCATTCAGTTCATGGTGATTTACTCTAAATTTGGTGTACTATTGAGAATTTGAGTGGCATGCGAAAGGCGAAGCAGGGGAGGTAATCTGCCCTGGTTACAGGCAATAAGAGGGTGCCTTATTTGGCAACTTGGAAGTGACAAAGAGGCCATTTAGAAGATTGGTGTTTTGTTGTATAAATAAACGTAAAAGAGGACAGGTTAAACTCCAACAATTAAGATAGTGAGATTTTTGATATTGTCCTAAATTGGGGGAGCTGCAGCGGGGTTTGATATCTTTTATTAATATGTTTTGCAATTCTTAATGCACTGTATTGTTTCAGTACAATTGTACTTATGCAGTATTAATTGATACTCCATTATTTAGATAACTGAGACTGTGAAAATAAAGTAAAACAAAATATTCTATCAATATTAATTACAATTTAGGATGACAGTTTTGGAAAGATCACATTATTTGACTTTTTCAACCAAAACTGAATATAACATTAGAAAAAGAAAACTGCTATTGATTGTATCAAAATATTTGTTATACAGTAAAACTTTAATTCTTGAGCTAACTACTTACTGTGGAAGTCATCATCGTACTGTTACTTAATAGTTTTAAATATTACTAAAGAGAGAGAATTAATAAGCAAATTTAACAATTAAAATACTAAAAAAGGAAAATAACTGTTGAATTTCTAACTTTTCCTTTTGTCTTCATCTGCTAATTTACGGTGCTTGTAAACATTTAGGTTCTCTGGGAAGCTGGACTGTAAGGGCTTGTATTTGCCATGCTGTCAAATATATTGCATATAGGGAAATCATTCCAGCCTAAATTTGGTGAAACCTCAATTTTATATACTGTTAGTTTTGCCATTACTTCATATTCTCTAAATTTAAGTTTCCAGTCGGATATTGTTGGAGTTATATGCTTCTTTCTGTGTGGGGCAAGATTTATTCTTGCTGCGGTAAGCATATATTTCATTAAGTAATGTGATTGTTTTCCAAGATTATACCTCATAAGAAAAGTTGTGGCTTCATTTCAAATTTAAATCCCAGAATTTTTTCAGCATTGTATTATGTATATCTTTCCAATAATTTGGGTTTTTCAAACATGTCTACCAGATGTGATAAAACATTCTTTCTATATTGAGTCATTTTCAAAATTTATTAGAATATTGTCCCAAATTGTTACAAATCTTTTTCATTAGGTACAGCAAAGACTTTTGGCGGAAATGGGAATTTAAAGGAAGGGCAAATCACACTGTTGTAGTCTTCCTATTATGAGTTTTATATACGAGTAGGTTATAATATCATCATGTTATATGCTTGGAAAATGGTTACACAGGTAGTCCTTGACTTACGACAATAATTGAGGCCAAAATTTCTGTTAACTGAGACATTTCTTAAGTGAGTTTTAGCCCATTTTATGAGCTTTCTTACCACAATTAAGTGAATCAATGCAGTTTTTAAGTTAGTAACAAGGTTGTTAAGTGAATTTAGCTTCCCCTTTGACTTTGTCAGAAGGTCGCAAAAGGTGATCAAATGATTCTCCTGGGATATTGCAACCATCATAAATATGAACCAGTTGCCAAGCAATGGAATTTTGATCATGTGACTGTGGGGCTGCTGTAATGGTCGTAAATGTGAAAAAATGGTCATAAGTCACCTTTTTCAGTGCCATTGTAATTTCGAACGGTCACTAAATGAACTATTTTAAGTCGAGTACTACCTGTATTCTAAACCAGTATTCAGAATGAGATTTGAGGAACTAATGCCATTTTGCTAAATGAGGAAAGACAGGTTGCAGACAACAAATATTGACAAAAATCCTTTTTAATTTTCACTTGTAGCTGACTGACTTTCTGTCTGCCAGTTTCTCTGCTGTTCCTGCTTCCTGAGAATAGGAAACTGAACAGTGTGACTCAGCAGAGTTCCTGGGGAGGGGGAGGGGCAAAATCTGGGTTGTACACATAGTGAGGTTGATATCTGAATGTCATGGACACCATTGAGTTGAAGAGGCCTTATGCTAAGGAACGCTATTTCTTTTTTCCCCCTTTTTTTATGTACTCGTTGGCTTCTTAGTTTTAAAAGAGGTTAAAAAAATACCTATTAGTTTAAAAACTCTAACTTCTCCCGGGTGATGGTCCCATAAGACCTGTTACTGGAGGGAATAGCTTGTTATGATTCTCTGCTTTGGTAATGCAAATCTTAAATCTGCAATGTGCTTGCACAATTTTTAACACTTCACAGCCTCTGCAAGGTTTTCCAGCACTTGGGTGGGTGGCGGAGCTTCTATTTTCTGTCTCTCTTGGGAAATATAAGACTAATCTACTTTACATGCCAAATATGATGTAGATGAGCAAAACATATGGAGCTGGTAGAACATAAGAAATGAATATTCTTTATCAAAAGGGAAAGTGGGGTTTTTTTTTCTTTCAAATTAAACAATATGGTGATAGAGTGGGCAGGGTGTGAGAATTCAGTCTGAAATTCTGTAAAGTGTAAGAAAATATGTGGGATTGGTATGAGGGACACCTACATTGGATGATACTTACACATAGGCAAAAAATAAATATAAAATATGTGGTTTATATGTGGGTTTTTTTAATCAGAGAAATGCTACGGATGCTTCAGGATTCAAAGACAAAAGATCCAAAAACTGAGAAATTAGTGAGGGCAGCATGTCAGGCAGAGCAACATTTTTGCAATCCAGTGCTTATAATTTAACACAATAAATCACATCCAGCTGTTTTGAATACTTGGTAAACAAGAAAGGATGGCCAACTTGGAGGCCTTACACCTCATTTTACCAACCTCAGAAGGATGAAGACTGAATCAACTTTGACCTGGTCAGGATCAAACTTCAGGCTATGGACAGAGTAGTACTGCAATACTACAATACTGCACTTTATCCATGCACCACCAGGGCTCCTATAATAATGGTCAAAAAGCATTATTAAATTGACCTGGAGCTACCCAGTGAGCTTGGTGAAAGAAAATTATAATTGTAGCATTGTTACAAAGTGACAAGGTTTTTATGCGATGTGATTTCTATCACACCTACTTGGTAAGTAAAAGAGAACATAAGTGAATGAAGTGGAAAATAGTGACAACCGCTAACTACGCTAACCTTGAAGTGATTTGTGTGGGTGGTCTTTTTTCTGATAGATAATTTGCGACAAATCTTCCAGCAATAATACTAACACTGGATGTGTGCCTTAAATGTTTTTGTGTATTAAGTGATGAATATGACCTGAGTTCTTTGAACGAATTGATCTTGAATTCTGGAATATAAAATTCAAAAGATTCTTTTCCTAAAAGTTCACATAATGCCAGAAGACTTCTAGCATTCCCTGCTCTGCTGCCTTTTAGGGTAAGCGTTTGCAACCAACCATCATCCAGCTTAGATAAAAACCCAGCACTGCCAACAAGCACCAGCAATAATGAGGGATGCTGAGAAATGTATTTTAGCAGTATTTGAAACATTATAAATTTCCCCATCTGTGGTGGAAGAGTGTATTACCTGCCACAATAGAAAGCTCATTGTGAAAGTCTGTGTTGTGAACTTAAATACCTCTTTTCCCATTGGTTTGCTATTGTGATTCAATTCCTGCTCCTTCATCCATCCATCCCATTATATCCTTAAATAGTATTCCTTGGTTTTTTTTGTGATCTTCAAGCATTAGCTGTAGTTTGTCCTAAATTTCATTTTTTCTGTGGTGGAAAATATGGGCAGGGTATCTTCTATGGGAAATGTTGGCGTGCAATCTCTGAATTGCAGTTTAAAGAAACACACTATTGCACATACAGAAAATAGAAAAAGTGCTAGATACTATGTGATAGATTGGATCCAGGTTCTCCTATAAAGGTAGGGCACTAAACAAAGACTTTTCAGATTGAAAAGCCTTTAGATTGGCCCTCAGTACATTCTTTAAATAGTTCTTAAAAGCAGTGGAATAAGGCTGGGGGAGAATCTTGACAAGATAAGGTAAACTCTTCTTTCTAATGATTGATTGAAAATTAACCGTAGGGATGTTTTCTTGTATTGATTGCACAGCTTCTTAATGGGTCAAATGATATTACTGTGTATAAATGCAGATCAAGAACTATTTCCTGAGATTGATGGGTGAACTAGTTATCAGTAATAGAAATGTTGATGTCAGTACCCCTTCTCACTGGCCAGAGGAGTTATAACACCTAAGCTGTTTGAGAAGCAAACGCTGCTTATTTGTTCACTATTTATTTGATCTGATTTGAAAAATTAGCTCAGACCATGGTAGGTCATATAAGATATTACTATTTGTTATGTGGAATGTTGCAACAATCCACCACATCCACAGGGGGGTGGGGGGGAAGACTTCTTTGAAGTAGACTCTCTGCTGTGAAGGCATTTAACAGCTTTCCCAGTCTCCTCCAGATTTGCTGGATTTATAGTGTCTGGAGGTTGATGGGAGTTGATGTACAGTTCATCTCTGCTGGGATAATAGGGGAATCCATTGTTTGCGTTCTCTATTTATGCTACATGGGTGCAAAGATGTTAGCCTTGTAGGCACAGCGTTAGTGAAACGTAACAGAAAATTGATTCTGAATGTACTGTTTGTTTCGCCTTCTGGTAGGCTGGTGAATCCGGTACCATGGTTTGTTATTAAGCAACAGAGCCATACTACCGATGTCACTCTAAAAGCAAATTGTGAGATCCTGCAATAAAGTGTCTTGGCTCTGGCCATATGTATCTTGGCAGATAAACCAGCAGTAGAAGCCAAATTGGCTGATCAGCACCATTTAACTGTTAGAATTAAAGGTGAAAGATAAGCAAAATTCAGAGGAAGAAGAAAATTGAATGGTTCTGTTTGTAGAATACTTAGATGGAGGTAGAAGAATTTTACTCGCGTGTAGGAAGAGCAAATTCAGCAACAGGACAAGATTATGTCTTTTAAAAAGTGCCAATCCCTTAAGATATTCAGAGATTTCTTTTTTATTTTTGTTCAAAGTCAACTGGTACTTTTTCTGGTATGGTAGCTTTACAGTATTTTTTCTGAGAGAGAAAGATCTAACTATAGCAATCGTTGCCTTAATCCCCTCTTATTTAGATTCTTGTAACAGACTCCTAAGGCTACCTTTCAGAAGCAACTAGAAACAACAACTAATGCATCTTTTTTATGTTTTTGAAACAATTGTGTTTTTTCACTTGCAATGTGCAACAAATGCCTCTCAACAGCCTCTGGGAGCTATTCAATTGGGAGGTATCATGTTAAAGTTGAAAAATGTACTTAGTCGCTTTACTTAAATAAGGAAGTTTTATACATGGCATAGAGTGTTAAACTAGGTTTAGCAATCTTCATTCCAGTCTCTTGTTTCATGAGAGTCTCTGGTTGACCTCAGGCTATTATTATTTTTCTCTCCTAAGAAGTGTTTTGCTGCAAAGACCAGAGAGCCCTACTGAGTTCAGCTTTATTTGGTCTTTATAGATTGACCTCATAGATTGTAAATAAGCAGCAGACACCAAAGGTATGCTAATAGAAAACAATCAGAGAAAAAGAACAGGAGTACATTATTCTTGGAGGTATGGTGGAGAAAAAAATATCTTACTATCACTATTGTTAGATGTTTCCAGCATAGGGATGGAATAATAAGGAAATAAACCAAATATCATTTTTATAGTTACTTTAATTAAAAATCAAACCTTGGAAAGAAAGGTTTTGGTATTTTGGGGAACACCAAAACCAAGTTTCTTATTGTAATTCCTTCCTATGGATTTGCTTATTTATTTATTCCCAATTTACAGTATAGAGCCTTACTATATGTACAAATGGTCCTCAATTTATGATCATAAGTGAGCCAGGAATTATGCTCATAAGTCACAATGAGCTCATAAGTCATGATGAGCTCATAAGTCATGATGAGCAGGTTACCATGTGACCATGCCCGATTTTACAACTGCTTTTCCAGCGGTCAATAAGCAAATGCCACAGTCGACAAGTGAACACTGTAGCCATTAAGAAAACACCATGGTCATTAAGCAAAATCTGTTTTCTCTAATTGGCGTTTTTTGCCAGAAATTGGAGGTAAACACTAGGAAAAACTGCCAAAAACTATGGTTGTGACTGGGAGATGATAGAAATGATTGCAAATGAGAACTGATTGCCAAGTGCCCAAAATATGATCACACATGGCTACAGGATGTGTGTGTCACCATTGGAACTTCGAAAGTGAGTTGTAAGTAATTCTGGGGAGCTTCATTATAACTTTGAACACTCACTAAGCAACTAGTCATTAAGCAAGGACTACGTGTATCCTTCCCGCAATAGCTTTATGTAATGTTGGAATATTATTGTGTACGTTGAGGTCCAGGTTATTGATCTGCAAAAGGAGATTAAAAACGAGTATAACAGAATCAGATATTAGAGCAGGGCTTTCTTAAACTGGCAGTTCCAAGAACTTATAATTTATAAGATACGTCATTCCCATAACTTCTAATAGTACTGGCTTCAGACTGATAAGATGGGCAATTCTTGGTCTTTCCAATTTGATGGAAACTTATGACATGAATTATGATGGCAGTGATGAAGATGTATATTTCTTCACATCAGTTCACCAGAAATGAAAAGCAACTATGAATTTGAGGACAGGGGAAGGTGAAGTCAGTATCTCAAGTCCGTGCTATTTACTTAACATGTTTTTAATAAATAATTTTATTTTTATCCCACCCTTCTCCCTGTTGGGACTCAGGGCGGCGTACAAGTCAAGTAAAAAACACGTAAACATGTAAACATACAATTAAAAACATCCCTTAAAAAATATATATGAGTGACTTGAAAAAATTTAAAAACCTGGGAACAATTAAAATGCTGTACTTTATCAAGACAATTTGTCTGATTTTACCAATGAAGGGGAATATCTAATATGGGACAGCCATTAACACCATTCCAGTTTTTTGATTTTGGATTGCTAAAGAGTTCTTGTATATACTGTAATTCATGATTCAGATTATCCTTGTTGCTATCTGATACTTGTTCTAAGTTATTTTATATGCCATGTTGATTTTATTTGGCAATCTCCTTCAAGGTTGCAGCCAAGATAATAGTTATATAGACTGGCCTTCCTCATTTTTGTAGGTCTCACATACACTGAACCACTGCTTCATTCATTCATCCATGCATCCATCTGCAAGTGGATTGTTATTCCAATCATATAGGAATAGACCAACACGTAACAGAGAGTGTTTGCCCAATATTTTATGGCTTGGCATTGTTCAAATGATCTGTGAAATATGCATCTGTTTTTGCTGTTCTCACTTTCATAGCAAATTTGCCATTAACGCAAACTGGTCCTGACCTCCGGAAAGATTCTAACTATTAAAGGAAAATGTTTTACTTCCATGGGGCTGAACTAGCTGTTCTTGTTTCTATTGTTCTATGAACAATAGAGACCTTTTAAATGAATTCAGTTGAGGAGAGGGGAGCAGGCAGGGAGAGAATGCTCCATACCTTGAAATAACTCTGTGAGCCAACAAAAATCAGGAAATGTGGATTTGCAGCTCTCTTAAGTCACAGACAGAAAAAAAAACAATCTTAGAGCAATCACTCATTAATTATGAATGTTCTAGCAGTCACCATTAATCAGATGGAACAGGAAAAAGATAGCTTCAATTAACATTACTTAATTACTTTCAGATACAGTCTCTACTCTGCCAATGCACAAAATATTTCACTAGGCTTAGCAAAATCAGTCTGCATTTAACAGAACCATTTTATATTGTGGCAAAATCCACAAAGGGAAGCTGTTTATATATATATAAAGCTGTTTATATATATAAATGCAACAGTGCAAAATACTAGTGATGAAGTGTTCTCAGGAACTTTCTGGGATCCATGTCTGATCCTTAGACAATGTCTGTCCAGATGGAGTGCAAAATTTAGTTGCAGTCATTAAATACAAGCCTCCCGTATTTTCACTGCGGGTACCAAAATTGCTAGCATCTGTGGTCCTGGCCTGTCACCTGCTGGCAGAGTGAGAAACAGCATTTTGTTCCTTCAGTTGGCAGAGAAGTACATTCAGTTTAAAATGCATGATGTAATTTAAGTGAGAAAAAGAACTTATCGAAGAAGGTTGTCTAAAAAAACACATCAAATATTATATTTGGGTTGAGTTTTACAGCTTGTTATTTAGAGAACCAAGCATGCTACTCATAATGGCTGTAATGAATCTCTTCTATTGATCAGCTGAAGCTCAGATATATTTTTATGCACTACACATATGCCCATCCTTTGAGGGCCTTTGCCCAGCTCCATTTCAAGTACCAATTCACCTGGTTCAGTCAGCCCTCCAGCCACTCCCTGTCACTTCACGGTTGGACTATCGCTACACATTCTACATGGGGTTGCTCTTGAATACTATTAAGGACCTTCAACTGGTCCAGGATGCAGCAGCTCAGGCAGTGATGGACAGGTCTTAGTATACCTTTGTGACACCTCTGCTTTGCAAGCTGTAATGGTTGCCAATATGCTTCTGGGTGTGATTCAAGATGCTCATTGTAACGGGTGAAATCCTTTTTTTTTTTACTACCAGTTCTGTGGGCGTGGCTTGGTGGGCAGAGGAGGGATACTACAAAATTTCCATTCCCAGCCCACTCCAGGGGAAGGATATTGAAAAATCCCCATTCCCTCCCCACTCCTGGGGGAAGGATTTGCAAAATCTCCATTCCCACCCCACTCTAGGGCCAGCCAGAGGTGGCATATGCTGGTTCTCAGAACTACTCAACATTTCTGCTACCGGTTCTCCAGAACCTATCAGAACCTGCTGGATTTCACCCCTGGATTGTAACCTATAAACCTTACATGACATGGAGCCTGGTTATCCAAGGAACCACCAAACTCTGTTATCTGCCTAGCTGGTAAGAGCTAACCAAGTGGACATGCTTTAGGTCTCCTTGATTAAATAGTGTCATCTTTTGGCAATCAGAAAGTATATCTTCTGGAATGAGTTCCCTCCTGAGATGGGTATGGTCCCTACTCTGATGACATTTTTAAAGACCAATTTACTCAGGGCTTGGGATAGGGTGGATGGAATTACCCTCTTTGTGATGTTTTATGTGTGCTTTGTAGTTAGGTAGCTATCTTGGGGTAGGGGTGGGGGGTTGTAATTATTTTTGTGTTCTATATTCAGCTATTTTTATAATGCTTATGTTGTTAGCTGCCCCAAGCTACTTGGAATTGGGCAACATCCAAATTGAATTAAATCAATTAAAATGTGTTGCTATCTATATGTTCTAGTGGAACCTGTTTCTTTTTTAACTCTTTATAAAAATGTAGCAAAAGAAACTTTGTAAAGGCAATTTTTAAAATATTCTTGCCAGTAGAACCTGAAGTTGCAAACATTTTTGCTCCAACATACTGATTTAAAAGCAGGAAGGCTGTGCTTGTCTCTATGTAATCATGCTACTTGTGCCCTTCCTCTTAGTATATGCTGGGAAAAGATGATGCTATACACACAAGTAACATAAAAGAGTTTCATGAGGAAAAAAAATCAGACCAGTCCCTTTCAGTAGAAGAATTAACATATTGTACAACCTATAAAGTGGATGTAGTACAACATAGGTCTGCTTGGCTAATTGTCCTTTCTCTTTTCTATTGCTTTCTAGCTGCCTGTCCCCATTGCAGTATTCTTTTTGCTGTACAAGGAAAGGCTTGTGCCGTGTTGCCCCACTGGAAGTCCCCCACTGTTACCTGCAGATGAATTGGCAATGGAAACACGAATAAATGACAAAGATGACTCTTCTACTTCCTCATCAAAAATCCAAGTAGAAATAGGTGAGAGTGGAGAGAGATTATTCCAGTTTGGGTCTACTTTGCTTCCATTATCTCGGCAAAACCAAGAGAGCATGATGTGCTGCTCTAGGAAGGTCTGGAACTTACACATAATGTTAAACTAGGCTTATTAAATCATGGTTTATTGTACGAGCCTGAATTGGCCACAGTTCCTGCAACAGAATGAGCCAAAATTGAACAAATCATATGATAGCTGTGTTCACATGGGATCAAATGAATTCTGTATCTTAGGATGTTCAGGCACAGCTTGGGTTTATGTCTTCTTCAGTGAGTTGTGTGAACTAGAAAATTGGGTTAATTGAATAGAGTATGTTAACATAAACATAAGTTAACATGTTATATAAAGATAGCCTTTGGCCTATTGTGGGAACCATAGTATGTTGATCTCCAATGGAAAAAAACCCTCCATATTAAGATGCTGACATTAATTTTCAAGAAATATCTCAAGTTCCAAAATGGTCTTTATTCTTCTTCTAAAATGGACATAGACCTCAGAATTACTGAAGGTTACAGATTACAGATTTCAGAAAACCCAACAAAAGTGTTCAGAGTTGCAGATCACATAATTCCCTCTTCATACTCTTCTGTATAGACCTAGGCTGATTTCCAGAATTGTAATATGTATTACGAGGAAGTCAAAGCAGTCCAAGGTGGTTGGTCCATTAATACCAGAAAACGATAATATGTTTATCTTTAGTATCTGATAATATTTGCTCAGCAGATTATGAATTCCCAGGGCAGGTTCTTCAGTGTAGTTTACTTAGTTTATAGTTAATATAATTGTAATAGATTGTCTTCTGGACTGCATTTAGCACAGTCATTTGTATTTGTCCATAAAAAACTCTTGTTGGTTGAAAATGAGGCTCCATATTCACTTTGGTCTCCTAATAAAGAAGCCATTTTTCACTGGGTAAAAGTAACTATATCCCTATGATGCAATAAGTCTCATTAATAAAAAAGACAATCATTTCACAGTGTGTAGTTTGAAGATGAAAAGCAATCAATACATGCCTAGAAGGTTACTTCTAATAGGAAGCAATTTTGTGTATGTGTTCTAAAGCTGTATTGCTTTATTTAGTTGATAGCTCCACAGCAACATCTATCAGCTTACACCTTAAGAACTTTAGAGCATGTGCTTGCATTTTAAGGTGGCTTTAAGTAGATCTCATTAAGCCATGCAGTTAACCGCAATACCTGCCAATATGCCTTAGGTGCATATGACAAATGAAGAAACGTTGACATTAGCCTGGGAAGCAGAAACCATGAGTGCAAGACAGCTTTTAGAAGCAATGAAAAATAATAAGAGTCTTGTTGGGTCAAACAAACAGTTATCAACTGAATCACTGCTCTTGGAAGGTTTCCAACCGAACTGCAATGGTCCTGAATTGATTCCACAAATTATTTTGTCGCATATTGACTATACCTTTTGTTTCACTGAGATCTAATGCTTCACATCCATAGTTGCACTTAAATAAGAATGCATAGGATCTGAAACTCCTGGGGATTAAATGAAGGATTGGTGGCATATAGACTCCTTAACTGTCATCATTGCCTCCTCTCCTGGAGAGTTACACCTTTCCCAATGGGTGACTTTCTTCAACCCTAGCCAAAGGTATAATTTGCATGAGTGATGGAATATTCGAATTGAGGAAGAAAGATCCAGCTATCTCTTCCAAGAAAATCATCCCTCGCACTATAACAAAGATGGGTGAAAAAAAAAGAGCTTCTCATTGGTTTCAGTTTTTAAAGAAACAGTTTTTTCCCCTAGAAAGCCCAACTCCTTGACAAAGGAAGGCACATTTGAGTGCATGAGATAGGAGAGAAATGTGAGACTCCATCCACAACTGGCATGAGGCTCCGAGGGTTAATCACAAGAGAATACAACCCTCAGTGCAAAACGTTTAACCATATCTCAACTAGGAAAATAATTTATATTATAGCAATAGCACTTAGACTTCTATACCACTTCACAGTGCTTTTACAGCCCTCTCTAAGCGGTTTACAAAGTCACCAACAATCTGGTTCTTCATTTTACCCACTCGGAAGGATGGAAGGCTGAGTCAACCTTGAGCCTGGTGAGAATCAAACTGCTGGCAGTCAGCAGAATTAACCTGCAATATACCATTATTCTACCTTTCTCTAGCTGGTACCCTTCAGATCTTAGAATACATGGCTCCTTATCACAATCTATTGACTAATTTGATGAGGAAGCATTAGCACTGCGATCTAACACACCTGGACATCTTTTGTAGATAAGGAATCTTTTCATTTTAAAATTTATATCATTTTTTGTATAGCCCTGGTTAGTTGTTTTTTTTCTTTGTAATAATTACAGATTTACAGCAGAGGGAAGAATGATATCAAATGCTCCTTTAATACTAACATTATGCTTTGAAACCAACAAACTGTGAGACAAAGAAATTATTACCCCCCCTTTTTTTTAATATACTAGGAATGGACAACCAGAATTGTTTGGAATGGTGCCCAAAGAAAGCAAAACTATAAATACATAAACTAAATATAAAGTTATCCAAGTGAGAGTTGTTGTTCAATTCCTCAGTGTGAGTTATGCTAAACTTATGTGTAGAAAGTGGCTGGTTATTCAGTACTAGCAGTTTAATCAATACATTTATACGGCACTGTTTTCTCTCCCCAGGGCACAATGACCTCTTTGGGTGCTGCCAAAGCAAGAATTTCAGAGGACTTCCTTGCTCTTACTTTGGTGTCCATGTGACTGGAGCTCTTCTCCTTTTCATGACAGATGGGATCCTGGTAAGGGCAAGTGACAACGAAAACATCAGGTTCCCAACTGTCCAACAAGAGTAGCTTTCCCAGGTCTAATCAAGCTGCTTCAGAGATTGGGGCTTGCTGAGTTGGAAAATGCAAGATTCAGAGAGGCTAACAAAGATGCTAAGCAACTACCATGTAGACAATTTAATTTTGTTCCAGGTGTGATCTCAGCAGCTGGCCTAAAATGTTCATATCTTACAAAATCAAAGGATAGTTTTCAACCATAAACATTTAATGTTTTCTTTTTTTTCTTTCCCAAGTTTGCTGATTGTTGGTTGTTGCTCTGTTGGCTCTAAGCAAGGACCAAACATTTTTACATTTTTTAAAAAAAAATGTATTTCTCCCCTCCTTTTATTTTGTTGCCGGTATCTAATATCTTATTCTTACAAGTTATTTTTACAAGTTAAGTGATTCTGGGAATTTAAAAAAATATATATGTAAAAGGGTCTTAAATGACTTTTTAAAATCTATCTTTCGATTTAAATTGTGCCAGATAGTACACCACCATTATTTTAAACTGTTTTTATCCGTTGTCTAGAGAACTGTTATTATATCTTATTAAAAATCATCTGAATGAATAAAAGATGAATGCTATGGTCATTGCTTAATACAGAAAGAATTCAAATATAATGAAGCATGTTTTCATCTCTTCAGGGTGAATACTCTGGCTTTGTATACAGCTATGCAGTAGAGGAACCACTCTCGGTGGGACACAAGAGGGCTGGCTATCTGCCCAGTCTCTTCTGGGGGTTCATCACACTGGGCAGACTCATTTCCATCCCTGTCTCCTATAGAATGAAACCAGCAACCATGGTTTTCATCAACGTGGTATGGCCAAATCTTATTCATCTAGCCAATAACAAACTTTGCGAATTTTTTGTGTTGCATTGTCATGATACATAAGTAGGATGTATTTCAATACATCTGGAGGGCATCATATTTGGGAGTGCGGGGGACAGATTAATATACTTTCCCTTCAGGGACTCATATGAACTATAGGTCTAATGTGAAAGCTTAGGATTTCCAACAAAGCAATCTTTTTATAATTTTTTTATTCAATTCCAGGAGTTCTTCTGGAGTTTATTTGTTTGTCAAACACATACAAGATAGCATATATGAATATGAACATGGACATGAATGAGGAAAATGAATACAAATAAATGGGGACAGTAGGACAGGGACGATCGGCATGCTGGTGCGCTTATGCAAACCCTCTTTACGGACCTCTTAGGAATGGGGTGAGGTCCACGGTAGACAGTTGAAGGTTGAAGCTGTGAGGGGTTGAAGATGTAACAACTGAGTCGGGTAGAGCATTCCAGGCATTGACCACTCTGTTGCTGAAATTGTATTTTCTGCAATTGAGTTTGGAGCGGTTTACCTTGAGTTTGTATCGATTGTTTGCCCGTGTACAATTGTGGTTGAAACTGAA
>JANHFK010002115.1:347347-361605 GCA_036250565.1 Sibynophis collaris | reverse complement strand
GATCGAAATAGATGGGTTTTAAGAGCCCGGCGGAAGAGGCGCAGGTCTGTCGCAGTTCTCAGCTCGGGGGGTAGGTAAGAGAATCAGTTTACTGGCAATGGTTGAAATTATGGACTAAGATTGGGAAAATCCAATTATGGAACCTTAGCAGGCTATACTGGGCCTGAGAATGTTTCTTAGCCTAGTCTACCTTATAGGACAATTGTGATGGTAGAAGTGTTATGTATATTATTTGAAGTATCAGATGAAAGGAAGCAAATAAATTGAATAAATAAAAGCACAACTTATCACTCATACCAGTTGTGTACTTGATGTTTGCTTAGATAACATGCACTGAAAGATTGCAGGTAGCTGTTTAAGTTGTAAAATTGTTAGCCTATCAAAGCAATAATTAACTTGTAGCTTTAATAGGGTTAATTAATGGGAAAAGAGATATAATCTTGAAAACTAAACTCTACCTCCATGTTGGGCACAGCATGCTTCTAAAATTCAGGTGCAAATGAACAGTTGCAGAAGAGTGATACATCTCTTTCTCATTTACAAGCATCCCTGAGTTAGTGACCAGTGTGAGAAAATACTGGAGTAAACTTTGTACAACAGAAGTTTTCTTATATTCTTATTTAAGAATTTACCAGGCATTTGTTCCCTTATAAGACCAGCAGGA
This sequence comes from Sibynophis collaris, assembly GCA_036250565.1. Classification (NCBI taxonomy): domain Eukaryota; kingdom Metazoa; phylum Chordata; class Lepidosauria; order Squamata; family Sibynophiidae; genus Sibynophis; species Sibynophis collaris. Next base: position 360,941 of record JANHFK010002115.1, on the reverse strand, counting down.
TATTTACATTAACATTTGAAAAGCATGCATAATGTATTGAAAAATAAGCATTTTGATATTCATTTTGTAGTACATTATGTGCCTTAATATGTAGACTGGATAAAGTAATTGACTGTGGATCTGTCAAGTCCATAATGTCCTCGTGAGTAAGAGCTGAGTGTTCTATCTCAGGCCATGTATTCACAAACATGCAGAGGATTTTGCACAGTTTACTAGGGAGTTTTCAAGCAAATAAACAAGTGGCAAAGGAACAATACATACCAACATGCACGCATGCATACACATGCACAAGAAATCAAGTCCCCAAAAGTCCAGTAAGCTTGCCTTGAGAGAAAGTCCAAATCCAAAACAGCAGGCACAAGAATGGTCAGACAAAGTCCAAATATCGTAGCAAGGTCATCGCCGATCTATATCCAGAATCTCAGTCACAAAATTTAAAATCAAGACATAAAAGAGACACATGGAGTCTAGGTTAACTAAGGGTTGTTGCCAATATCAAGCAAGCTTGAGCTCGTTTCTCTTTCTTATCTGGAAGCAACCAGTGGTATTGCTTATTTGGAAGGGTGGGGGGTCTTGCTTGCAAGGAACCTTTGCTCTGCTCTCATGTCCTCACAGAGAGCTCTTGCACTGGGAGGGGGTGGCAACTCAGACTCCTCATCTTTTGATGCCAGCGGCAGCTGTGTCTCCTGGCTGGGGGTGTGGGTGCCTCCCACTGATCATAGACACTGAAGATCTTCTGGAGTACTAATGGTGTTTATAGCATGGCTAGACTACAGCATAGTTAAGTTAGACATGATTAGTTGCTGATGTTGCTATTCAGAAAAAGAAAATATAAAGGAAACATGGAAAAGCTCAACACAGTGAAAGATTAAGTAAATTGACTACATCTTAGGCATCAAAGCAAAGAAAAGGACTTTCAATCAGAACATCAGACTGATTACTACTCAGGGTACAAAAATAATGAAGTAACAATATTGCTTTCAGAATCAGGAATACATGCTAGTTCCAAATCAAGCTAAAGTGGAAGAATGCCAATCAGTTTCCAAATATGTTGAGCATACACCTACCATTTTCAAGAAGAGTAATAATCATTTTGAAATCCTAAACTTCATTGACAGGGAAAGAGAGTGACTGGAATGAAATTGGGAGTTAAAAAAGAGATTGCCAGAAACCAAAGTATAGATGAAAGGAAATTGGATGTCAGAATAAACTGAGAATTCCCAAGAAGCAAAGAAAAGCTGAAGTCAAGAAAGATATTTCAGAAAATAATTATTTCAAAGAACTGATAGACAAGAAACTAAGCAGTATTATGATGGTATCTGTAAAGATATGGAGGATTATCTGGAGATCCAGAAAAACAAGGAAAGTACTCCAAAAGATCTTTGAAATCAAATGGAAGTTCCAGTTTCAAAGTTAAAGGATGCAAGTGGATAAAGAGCAACTGGTTCAGATATCAGTTAAAGATAGGAGTACAATAAAATTACGAAAAGAAGAGATGACACTTTAGAAGATATTATTTAGAATGTTGGAGATATTAACTAGATAGAGTATCTAGTGATAGGATGTGAAGTTAGACTAACATTCCAGTCACTACCAAGTAGGGAGGCTACAGGAATTTGTACACTGTCTATAGAACACTAGGAAGCCATTGAAGAAGAATCAATAAACATTCTAATCAAACAGTGCAGGCAAATCTGAGATTGGAAGAGGTCAGTCTACACTGAAATGGGCAGTAGGAATTATCTTAAAGAATAAGAGGAGGAGCTACAATTAAGAAAATGGTCAGATAAAACAAATTTGAATCCAACACAGAAATATAATTTAGAAAAGCATCTCAGACTTGACCTTCTGTTGTTTTCACACAGAGAGGGAAGGAAGAAGGTAGCATATTCAGATTTGCAAGAATCTGTTACTGTAACCTTATAATAAAAGTAGCATTAACATTGATAACTTTGGTTTCCTAGTCTGGTCTTCCTCAAAGGGCTGATATACATGCCAATACTGAAGAAAAAAGATAGTGTAGTCTTTCATAAAATATCTCTTAATTTCCCATGACAGCAAAAATAATGTTTAGGATTATCTAATCCAGATTAAAAATGAAAAGGGAGATAACCTCTGTCTTTTAGGATTGACTATTAATAATAAAGGAAATATTAATCAAATATGCTGCACAATGGCACTTGGTAAAGTAGCAATGAAAGCCTTGAAAAAGATACTCAGATACTCAGTATGCAAAGATGTTATGACATAACTTTGCTTATAGAGAGCAGAATAATTTGTGTAGGCAATGGTTTTCTCTATGACACACTATAGAAATGAAAATAAAAGTTGGACAGAAAAAGACAAGAACATAAAGAATTGACATTTTAAAACTATATTGAAAAAAACTCCGGAGAATGTCATGGACAACCAAGAAAGATAAATGCTTTGTAGAATAAATCAATAAATCAGTTCAGAATTCTCACTCAAGGCATAAATGACCAGGTTTAAATAACCATATTTTGGACACATTATGCCTATTTCTCTTGAGAAATCTATAATTTTTTGGGAAGTCTATAATGTTAGGAGCCATGGTGGTGCAGTGGTTAGAATGCAGTATTGCAGGCTAGTTAAGCTCGCTGCCAGGAGGTTGATCCTCGCTGGCTCAAGGTTGATTCAGCCTTCCTTCTGAGGTTGGTAAAATAAGGACCCAGATTGTTGAGGGACAATATACACTGTAAACCACTTTGTAAAGCACTGTGAAGTGGCTTATAAAGTCTATGTGCTATTACTATTGCTAAGGTGGAAGAGAAAAAGAAGATGATCTATTAGCAAGGTAGATAGAATCGATTACAGTGGTGATGAATGCACTGTTTGAGGATTTGAAAGGCCAGGTTGGGAATAGATCATCCTGGAGAAAATATGTGGTTGCTAAAATGGCGAAAAAACACACAAAAGCAAACACAAAACTAGCGTCCAATGTATTAATATTAATTTTGGAGTTGTGAATAATGATTCATTTTCAGTTGCAGACAAAATTAAACCACCTGTTGCTGAAGTCGTATTTTCTGCAATCGAGTTTGGAGCAGCTTACTTTGAGTTTGTATCTATTGTTTGCCCGTGTATTGTTGAAGTTGAAGCTGAAGTAGTCATTGACAGGTAGGATGATGTAGCAGACAATTTTGTGTACTATGCTTAGGTCAGACCATAGGCAGTGTAGTTCCAAGTTGTCCAAACCCAAAATTTCAAGCCTGGTGGCATAAGGGATTCTATTGTGAGCAGAGGAGTGGAGTACTCTTCTCGTGAAATACCTCAGGACCCGCTCGATTGTATTAATGTCCGATATACAGTGTGGATTCCAGGCAGACGAGCTGTATTCGAGAATTGGTCTGGCAAAGGTTTTGTATGCCCTAGTTAGCAATACAATGTTACCGGAGAAGAAGCTTCGCAAAATTAGGTTAACAATTCTTAATGCTTTTTTGGCAATGCTATTATAATGAGCTCTGGGGCTTAGATCATTTGAGATGAGTACTCCTAGGATATGATTATATTTTTTTCTTAAAAATATTTGTGTTTTGAACAAAATAAAATAAAACACTTATCTTGCTCTAATTCAATGTAATATACTATGTAAATTAAGACAAAGTACAACCAGAAAGCAATCGCTAATTATGATTAGATCAGATCCAGAAGAGTCTTTCAACAAATGGTCCATTATTCATAGAAGAATAAAGGATCTCTCCTATAGAGGAAGGTTGCAGTGTATGGAGACACTTTTATCAATTCTCCTGTAGCCACGTATCCTACCTTTCTTTCCATATGACAGGTTCCCTATTCTTTCCTAAACTTTGAAAAATGCTGCTCTGAACTAAATTAAGTAAAAACAAAACAATGACATTAAGCACATAGAGTACATGTTAAGAAAATTACACTACAGACAATACAGTAGCAAAACCCTGGAGGAAAATAGCAGCAATCACTCAAATTGTTGGCTCCCATTTCAGTATGTCTATGGTTCATTGCTGCAGGTGTCAAGGTACAAAGTTGAAGTAAGAAAGCAATAAGAGGGCATGTTTGTCAGTCAGGGCAACCCTTCTCTCTCCTGAAAATTTCCTGTAGAATCTGAAATGGTGTCAACCAAAGATTCTTGAAACGTTTTTGTCAGGCACAAAGAACCAGGACCATATGTTAAGCTCCAGTTAAGATTTATAGCGCAAGCCTATACACAAAGTCAACTAATGAGCAGCAGTAAATTAGCACTAGATAAAAAGTTAACAGAATTCAAAAGGGGGGGGGTCTGGACTTGGATCACTTGTAGGAACATAATGACTCCAGATTGATTCCTTTCTTGACTCCTTCCCCAGGCTCTGCTTAACCTCCTCCTACAATTTTCCATGCTGATTTCAGAATCTGTAGTATTATTTATTTTTTTCTTTGTGATGAATTTTTTATAATTGCTGTTCCTTTCACAGCGGAATCTTAATTCTTCTACTTTCCCTTTTAATGTCATTGCAGGTTGGAGTGCTTGTAACATTCTTCCTGCTCCTAATTTTTTCTAGTAGTGTGGTTTTTCTCTTTGTGGGGACTGCCTCTCTTGGCCTCTTTCTCAGCAGCACATTTCCCAGTGTGCTGGCCTACACAGAGGACATCCTCCAGTACAAAGGTAAAGTATCCCCGTGTTTTCATTTGCTAGAAAATTAGTAGTTGGAGAATGCCAGTTTAGGAAAGCAGGTGATAGGACCCATAGTAGGAGCCCATTAATAACTTGCTATCTTCTAGAGTCACTGAACCATCCTTGTGCCAAAATAGCAGAAAGGAGGATTGGTTTACATTGGCTCAGATCTTGCTGAGTGATGCTAAATTAGTCAGTAATGGCGATTCTGCCTCTCTCACTCTCATAGAACTCTCATTTTGTACAAATAAAATTCCTGATATTCTGCCAGCCTTTCTAAGAGAGAATAGTTTGAATGATCGGATTTGTTTTGCTTGTCATACCTTATTTCTCCCATTCTGGATATAATTTGCCTTGCCCCGGATTTGATTGTTGGATTTGCACATATTGTTAAACACAATACAATATTGTATATACAATATAATATTACTGTATAACATAATGTAATATATTACTGAAGTTGAATTTAACTACTGATGATTTCATTGAAATGTTCATGACATTTTCTTGGAAATCAAATGGAAGTAGTTTCTTGTTCCTTCTTCTGGGAAGTTTACTCAACTTCCCAGTCTTCTCTACCGCCCTGATATTTTGTAATCATTCCCATTGCAATACAACAAGGACCACACCTTCTTAAGTTTTTTTATTTTCTGAAATCAGCCAAGATCAGCTAGATGTTACCATATTATTGGGTAAATGTTGAAAGTGAAAGGACACAGAATGGCTTTCAAGGAATTAATTTTTTTCTTCCAGAGTGAATAAACCACAAATCCTGATGCTTTTTTCTTCCTTATTTGCTTTGATAGGGGCACATTAACACTGAATGTTTATCTTGGACTTCAGCACAAGACAGGTGGCATTCTTGACAAGTCATTTATATTGGAGATTAATTTTTACCGTTTACATTTGAATGTCCCAGTCTTAGACTACAGTCTTATATCATCTGCATAATTAAAACAGATGCCAACTTTTTAATTCCAGGCTGTGCCACTACTGTATTGGTGACAGGAGCAGGAATTGGAGAGATGGTTCTACAGTTGTTGGTAGGGTCGGTAAGTATATTACATATCAAAATGACACTCTGCTGGATGTAAATTAACATCTAACTACCTCCCAGGAAATAAAGAGAAAATTTTAACCACTGAAGATAAAAGTGAAATTTTATACCAAGACTGCTAGTTCAGCTAATTAGTAGTGTCTGCACCAACTGAATTTCAGAAAAGGTATCTGAAAAGCCTTACATGGAGATGTCCCATGTGAGTGTTTTAAATAAATAAAATGCTGGAAACTATATATGGGATATGGGGCACAGAAGAATATTCTGGACTACTAATGTATCCTCTAGCATAAGTGGCTGTTTGTAGAAAAGGGGTGCAAAGAAAGCTAACAAAATTCTGTAAGACATACGGTATTTCTAACATATAGAAAAACTGGCCAATAGTAATCATATGTTGCAAAGTGTGCGCATTTCCACTGAATTGTGATCTGTTTACTCCAAAATAAGACATCCCCTGATAGTAAGCCCAATCGGGCTTTTGAGCACATGGCAATAGGGCCAAGCGCTTATTTCAGGGTTCAAAAAAATATGACAGAGTCTTATTTTTGTGAAAACACTGTAGATTGAAGTTTAGAGGTACCCTGATATTTAAACTGAAGACATGGAAAAAGCATTTCTTCATGTAACGATATTGCTTCTGAGCTTTTGGCACTTCTTGAATTGCAAGTCTTCCCATGCATATACAAACGCAGAGTGGAAACACACATTAATGTCCAGCAGGTAGAAGCCCTGGGGAAGCAGATGGCATTTGCTACTTTCCCTGAAGGTCAGACAGTTTGGCACAAACTTCTTCAATAGGGAAATGAAGTCTGCATAATCTCAGTCAGCAATACTGGAGCATTTTAACATTATTCTTCCTGCCAGACAATAAGCTGTGCTCATTAGTTTTTAAGACAGTATCCAAAGCTTGAAAACCTAAAATACCTTGTTTTTTTCCCCTGTCAGATCATTCATGATCAAGGAAGCTATAGTTTCCTGGTGTGTGGAACCATCTTTGGAGCTTTGGCCTTTACTTTCTATGTCTTCCTTCTATTTTTCCACAGGATTCACCCTCAGTCCCAATCAGGTGAGACTATCAGCTTGTTCAGACACACACACACACACACACACACAACTAGCAGCAGCACTTCTGAAAAGAAAGGAAGGCAGGCCAGTTGGAAGAGGGTGTATGTTCCTGCAGAACAGACAGGGAAAAACTCTGAATTTTATAAAAATTCAAGGAAGCGTTTATTTTACAGCTGCTTCCTTTCCCCCTTTCCTGCTTAGATTGGACTGAATGCCCAAGCAACCACATATTCCTTCACTTTCCTTATCCTTGGACAAGGAGATCATGAAAAATGAAGCCAAGAAAGTGGGTGGGAAACAGTCTATAAACATTAAATAAATAAGCAGTAGTTAGTTTTCTTTGCTATGTTTAGGAGAAGGAAGCATGGAAATAAGGAATCTGATATTATACATCAAGGAAAAGGAACCGAGGGCCTTCCATTCCCAGGCTGCACAATCCAGCATATCCTAAATTGAAGGATTAATAATCCTGCATCCTATAGAAAGGCATGATTTCCCATTTCTGTTCTGTATCATAGAATCTTCTATTAAATGCTGTCAGAATTATTTTTAATTATTAGTATTAATTATGATCAAGAAGTGTTAAGTGCACAATTTTTGAAGCCAACAAATACAGAAATGAATCCTGCTACTGCTGTGCGCTTTAGGGAGGAGGGCTTTACCTCAGTAGTCATGAATCCACATAAACTGTCGCATTTACAAGTCAGTTGTATGCAAGACTTGGTTCTACTTCATGAGGTATCCTGGGTACCAGTACATACATGAAGGAGTAACATATGTATGAGTTGGAGAATACACATTTTGGACAATAGCACCTGCCAAAATTTATCTCTAGTAGTAGAAGTCTTCATCCACATCTATTGTGTGTTATAAGCCAGTACTAATAGTACTTCATAAATCAAGTAGGGGTAGAAGGTATGCAATATTTTAATGATTTTTTTAAATCGCCAGTGAAATGACAGCTTCAAAATCTTGTTTTGTAGATATGGATATATCACCTGACAAGCAGCCAACAATAGGGGAACATGGACTTTATCAGAGCTAAATAAACAGCCAATTCTTACCTGGATCAAGCACATGGTCATTTCAGCTGAAAGATTTATCAAAGCCTGATTTGAAACTACCTGATTTTTCTACAACTGAACTCCTTGATTACAGTTCATTCCCATTTATGATTATAAGGGAATGTTCATAACAACAAGGATTGAGGGACGATCTGCAGAATCCTAAAGAGGCCAAACTTTTGATATATGATCAATTAAAGTCCATTTGAAAGCTCAGTTGAAAAAAAATGTACCACTGTCATTTTACAGACCTTGCTGACAGGAAACTGGGGGTAGGGATGGGGGAATATAGTAGTATTTTATATGTAGGAAGTTTTGGAAAGCACCCTTCTTAATTATGTACGCTGCAAACTCTTATTTGCAGAAAAATTTTAAAAACTTCTACTCTTCGTGTTGTACATAGCCAGAATACATACGTTGTTATAAAATTGCCACCCAGCTTGAAGTATTCAAGTTTTGTCTGTCCCCAGATGGGACTTTACTATGTTCTGGTGGTGAAAAGCCCTAGACACTGTAGATAGTACAGTATATAGTTCAAGTAAAGGTGAGTTGAGTTTGATTGAATCAGTATAAGCTGGCCTTTTAACATTAGCCTACTAAATGGTATAAGCCAGATGGGCTACTTTATTTGTCAGAAAAGCCCAAGTTCTGAAGTATTAAAAAAAATGTAAAGTACATGAATGCAAATGTTATATGTCTTGCAATTGTGCAATATTGTTATAAAAGGTGCCTTCCAGGAAAAGAACTTGAGAAGTACTAAATAAGTGGTGGCTATTCTCATGACTGGCTCAAATGAAGGTAATGGGATAGGTGGGAATTGCAAATGCTGTCCCAGGGGGTATACATCTGTTATGTATATATGAAGGAATGTTAAATATGGTATTGTTGCATGAACTTGTGAAGTGACCAAGATGGAACCCAGCAACATTACTTAAGCTATTTTTTCTAAGAGGCTTGTTGCACTTCTCATTTCAAAATTGTATATTTATACTAAATTTGTATTGCAATGTGGCTTTCAGATTGCTATGTTGCATGGGTATGCACCCTCATTTTTGATTTCCATGTTTGTTTAAACCTTAAAATGCACTGTCCTTATTACAGAGCACGTGTACTCACGTTTATATATTCAGATGAGTGTAAACTTTTCTAATTGCCCATTTCTAGATTTTTAGATTTCTAGACCAGAAGGTCAATATTAGTATCAATTTCATGTGTGGAAATTCTGGCATTATGCAAAGCTGAAGCTGACGACAGAAGCTTCTGCTTCTACAAAAGAAAGGTATCCATACTGTATTATCTGCAAGCTATTTTTAATATGTGAGAGTGAAAAATTAATTATACAGGTAATATATTAAAATTAAGAATAAATTTAAGTTTGCCCATCTTCTTGCTGGAATGCAGCATCCAATCTATCCAAATCTAGCCAAATACAGCTCATACCAAAATACAAACCAGGGATTGAAACTTTTAACCTTCAATCATGTTGTTTGCTTGATTTGCATTTATAAATCGCAGTTTATTTTGATTGTATTTATAAATCAGTTTATTTTGATTGCAGTTCGAACCCAGAGATTGTGGTTTGTAAGAGATGGTTTAGTATGTCATATAAATGCAACCAATTGTGATTTATTCTATAACCCACATTAAGCAAAATATGGATTAACATATTGTGTGAATTCAGTCTGAGTAAAACAATCTGCAGCAAAAGTGTTTTTTGTAGATGCAGCCTAAGGCAAAAAAAATGTGAAAAAACTGTTATTAACAATCTTTGCTTTGGAGAGTATCAATTGTTTTAACACATAAAAGATGCTATAAATGGGCAAAACATTATGACAATGTAAATATTCCTGTTTCAAATATGAAACAGGCTACTTGGAGCATGCTGCATTTCAAAACAATGTTGTATATGGAAAGCAGGTGTTCCAAATTTGAGGTAGTATCATTCAAAATGCTTTGCAGGTCCCTAAGAGACATTTAGCAAACAATATTCTTCGAATTGCCTGGCAAAGTTATTTCAAAGTCTGCAATACAGGAGGTTCACAATTATCTTTAAAATTACATTTAATTAGCAAGCCTGCATCAAACTGGCCATGCTGTATCTGGATGATCAACCTAAAAAGCTGAGTTGTTGCTTTATTTTTTTCTAGACTGCTCAATAGCCAAAGCTCTTTGGATAGTTTACACTAAAAATACAATTTGAATAAAAATATATAAATAAAATCAAATAACATAAAAACTAGCACAAAAATAATTCAGAAAAATAGAATTAAAAATCAATTGAAGAGCCTTGGAAAAGAAAACTGTCGTCTTCATCTGGAACCAAAATGATGCAAGCAGGGTGCCAGTCAAGCCTTCTTAGGAAAAGATCCATAAATTGGTATCCACCCCAGAAAAAATTCTCTCCCTTGTAAAGACCCGTGGGAGGAGACCTAGAGAGCCTCATGGAATAACTTTAAGGCCTGCTATACATATGAGAGATAACCTGAAGTGCAGACACCCATTAGCACAAGCAGGGCAACATTTGGCTGGATAGACCTGCCCACCCATAAATAGGATTTCTGTCTTGTCTATACGAATACTAATCCATTACTTTCCCAGCCACCAGTTTTTCTCAACCTCAGCAACTTTAAGATGTATGGACTTCTGCTCTGGCTGGGGAATTCTGGGAGATGAAGTTGAAATCTACACATCTTAAATTTGCTCAGGTTGAGAACTACTGATAGCTGAGCTCTGAGAGATTCAGACATCCAACCGCCATGAGGCAGAAATCACAGAGTCATTGAGAGCTGAATAGCATATACATTTAATAAATAATAAATATTTCTGGATTTCTGGAAATCCTTCTGGAAATGGCCAAATAAAGTGGAATCATTCTAGTACAGCATACATCCCAATTCTAACAGTTTATCTAGGAGAATATCACAGTCAATGGTATTGAAAGCCACTGAGAGGTCCAAGAAGAATACAATATGGTCATAATACCTATGTCTTGTTCCCAAGTCATCCTACAGGATTACTTCCTTTTCCATAACCAGGCCTGAAACCAGACTGAAATGGATCTAAAAAGTCAGTTTCACCTACGAAATCTGGAATTGATAAACTACCACCCGCTGAAGCACTTTGCCACATTGACAAAGTAGCAAACTGCACAATCTACAATGAGAACTCAGCGCCTGAATGACTTTCTCCCATTTGGGAGGCTCTGAAATAGATATGAAGCCTGCTCTGATATATGCTATATGAAAACGAAACACTGCATTGATTGGTTATTGGAAACATAGGAAGGAAGGGATTTGGATTCAGTCACTTTAAAAGCAGGGTACATAAATAGCACGAAAATAATCCCAATCTAGTGAAAGGGGACAATATTCAGCCCTTGGTGCTAGATCGTTTCACACTGCAACCCAAAAGGAAACTTCAGAAGACACCTTCACCTTGCCTGGTTGCTTGCTTGCTTCCTTGTTGCCCATCAAGACTTTCAGAGCCAGCTCTGAGAGGTAGGAGAGGGGCTAGTTACATTTTGGTTTGGCAGTCAAATGATTATTATTGCCACAGGATATCCCTTACACTTATCTCTCTGGTCTTGTTTCTTTGAGGGGGCAATCTTCATTATCCATAAAAAAATAATCATCTGCAAATATCTCTAAAAACATTATTAAAGAGGTTGTTCTCTTCTTGCAAAGCAAGATTTTCAAACTCAAACCTAACACCACAGTAGTAGTTTAATTTGCAAAGGCTCTGATTTCAATAGGGTACTCTATGATGAATATGTGTCATTTAATTACATCCAAATTCAAGAACAAATTTGCAATGAAGCAAGGTGTAAATTTGTACTATAACATACCAGATTTAAATAACAGTTGATCACTTCTGGTAAAATATTTTTAAATATTTCTTTTTAAATTGTATTGGAGTGGCATATTCTGTCTACTGTGGAAGAAAATAATATTCCAAGATAAATTTTTGTTAAAAAATATTTATTTCAAAAAATACAATTGTTCTGTAAGTCTTCTTGCACATACATATTAACATGATTTACTACAACGTTTAAAACAAACCTACATTATTAGACAAAGTAAATCCCTCTATCAGTTCTTAAAGAAAATATTTAACACTTTCCCCAACTCTTGTAAAAAGAAAGATTGCCATAACCTTTTTCTTGCAAAAAGTCTAAGCAATAGGAAAAAAAGAGACTGATTTCTCAAGGAACAACTTCATTATGGTAAGGTGTGCAGTAACTAATATATCTTCTTTTAAAGCAATTAGAGCTCAAAACTGTGCTTGAGAAATGTAAGATTTACCTTGCAAAGCTCTGAATCAGATTTGGTAATTAAAATTATTATTGAAGATACAGATTTTTCTATTTTCTTATAAACATTTTAAGATTATGAAAGTCTTCCTAATGCCTTGTCTAGATATACTTGTAGTCAAGAAAATAACACTGAAAACTTACTTAGAACTTTGGCTATTCATGCAATTTTATTATATATTAACATTATCTTACACAATGGCAATATACTAAATATATAAAACATATAGGTTTTCAATTTTTTGTTTTTAAGAAACAAGAAGCTACATTTCCCTAGATAAATTCACTTGACTCTTGTGGAAAAAAGCTGAACATCTGACAATTATTAAGAAACTTTAATATTTCCAACCCATCCCACAGATGTACCAACATCTTCAGAACACATCCCAAACCCATGAGAACTTACCTAAGAGCATAGGATGAGGGAAGAGACGCTAGAACTGATTTTTATATCCTTTAAGGGCCCCACAAAGACCACAGGAAGCTGTGAAGGTTTTCCAATAGGCAATTACACTAAGATAAAGCTCAAGGACATGGCCTTACCCACTCTCATTCTGGACTAACCATCATACTTGGCTATCGTCTCCAAAATTAATATAATTCCACTTTTGTCTGCAATATATATGCTGGGCAAAAATATTATTCTGGGAAAGTAACCATAGAAATAAAAATAGAAAAGAACAAAAACCAAGTGCTGTATGTGTTTGTAAACTAAAATGGGAATTGCAGGAACATTAGCAATACCAGAGCAAACCGAGCAAAGTAGCTTTAATTCATCAACATAAACCAGAGATTCCATAGTAGGATTCATGATTACCAATCCCTTGCAGAAAACTCCACTAAATGCAACTGCAGTGTAGGTACTAGCTACATCACATTCTGGCAGAAGTATTTGTGAAGCACTGAAAGTACTTCAACAATATTTAATTGTGTCAGCTTTCATTTCTGAAAAATGTTTGTTATATCAACATATACATCAAGGCCTAGTCTAATTTATTCCACTCCTCCACCACCTAGATTTCCCCTTGTATATTCTTACAACATGCATGAACGTGTCAACTGTGAATCGAAACAATATTAAAAAAAATACTCTCACAACTACTATGTGTACATAAGGTCATTTGGTAACTGCATTAAAAATACAAACAATGCATTGTTACATGGATTTAGAAGAAGAGGCTTTCCCATACAAGTTTTAGCAAGTATTTTGTTATTCTAATATTTCTAGTATTTAAAATTCTGTGCAGCTGAACAAATATCAACTATAGTTAAAGCACTACCAAAGACAAAATATCGCAGCTTAAAGGGTCTATGGGAAAACTTCGTTACTTCTTCCCTTCTAATTACACAAGACATACCAAAGACAGATTTTATTTAAAGAAAAAAAACAGATATGAAGACAGTTTGAAAATAAAAACTTCCAGTTATTAATGTAGTGCACAAGTAAT
>JANHFK010002115.1:318978-330126 GCA_036250565.1 Sibynophis collaris | reverse complement strand
GGACAGGGAGCTGCTTTGTCTTTAAAACATGTTTCTCCATTTCTCATCCAGGGAAATATAATATTCTGCCTTTTTAAAATATTTCCTACAATATTTCATTCTTCTAGGAGAAGGGTGGGTGCTAACTTCCTACACAGACAAAAGGAAGCACTTTTTACACTGTACAGAGCTAACCGGTAGAATTCATTGCAAGATACAGGGATAATTACTGACTTGGATGGCTTTAAAAGGGGATTGGATAAACTCACAGAGGTCAGGTTTGTCAAGAGTTACTAGACCTGAGACTCATGTGCCCTCAATTCGAGATCAAAAACAGTTCTTCTGCTTGTGAACACTTCAGAGGCATCTAAGTGGCTGTTCTGAGAAATAAAATGGTACATGAAGATATGCTATGGCCTCATCCAGCAAGGCTAAGCTTATGCTACCAGGTTTTTTATGCTCTTATTTCCTGATATAAAAGCACATTCAGTCAGGCGAGTCCTCAATTACACCTTCAAATGGTCCAAGATATGAGTTGGTCTCTCCCGTAGTACTAGAGTCACATTATTTCCCATTCTTTGCTTTGTGTACCACACACAGCATGATTCCTGGTCTTGTGAATTTGCATGGATGAGTAGCACAAAAAGATTTTTTTTAAAAAAAAAAACATTCTTATGGGATCCCTTAATGCTCCTTTTGTTCAAAATCTACTCAATTACTTCTTTTGAACAGGGAATATGTCTGAGACTGGAATCCCCTTTTTAAAAAAGTATATTACCTTTGTTATTCTAATAAGCTTCTTTGCTTTTTAAAATGTATGAAATTCCCCCATCTCTAGCTCAAATGGCTTAGGTTAATAAATGAATGAAGCTTAAAGGGAGGAAAATGGGAATTTTCAATGTTGTTGAAAGAAGAAAGAGTGTCCTATAGGCTGAGTCGTATTGATTCCCAAATATTGTCTCACATCATTGATGGACAGATGATATTGCAAGTCCTCAAACCATTCAACCAGAGCCTAGCTACAAGGACACCAATTAAATTTTAAAGACTTCTGAGTTCACAGTACCAGAACAAGTCTCATCTCATGTATAATTTGAAGATTCAGGGCTGCTGGCAGTCTGTGGATATGTCCCCCTGTCCCCAAGCCCTTACAAACATCACTCCCAAATTATAATATTTAATTCCACCATTAGGGAATTAGCAATATTTGAGAAGTAACCACACAAGCTGTGTTTAATTATTTCTAATGTATTAAAATAAAATAGACTGTCCATGTGACAATTCTTCAAAGCACAGGATTTGTTAAGATCAAAACCTACCTAAATCCACATCTCAGCCAATGTGTTTTTTTTTAACTCAACCTAATCTGGTAGGGATAAGAATCACCAGGAACATACTTATTTAATCATTAATTGGTCTATTTTTTTTTCTCCTTAGAAGTTGTTCCCTTGCTCTAGAAATGCTCCTATTGAATGAATGTGCTTTTTCTTCCTCTGGAAGTCAGTGGAAGAGAGCAAAGACCAGGTCATTGTGTGTTCTAGGAAATTGCTTTATAAATATAGGTAGTCCTCACTTAATGCCCCTAATTGAAACCAGCAACTCTGTCAGTATATGTAAAGAAGTTGTAAAGCAAAACATCATGTGAACTCCTGGCTTAGTGATGGTAGTTCCAGCAGTCCCAATTGTGGTCATTAACTAAATCATCTATGGTTCTTAAGTGAGACATCATGTGACTAACTTGTGACCTCTTGTGTCAGGGTTCCAAGTAACAACCCCAACACAAGAAGATTCTGAGCCTTGAAGTTCCTCAAAGTTCTATTTTATTAGAGATGTCATATTGGCACATCTGGGAAAACCTGAATCTGAAAGTTTCCAGGTTTTCCCCACCCAAAAGAAAGTCCAAGCCCTGCACTCACATGTCCATCACATGGCTCAATCAATGCACCCAACTGGAGATGCCACCCAATCACACCACTCCAGGTGCAGGGCAGGATGTCCTTGACTCTCAGAGAAAAGAATGTTATTATGGCTAGATATCTCCCCAACTCCATACAATCCTCCCTCCCAGTTTCCCACAGCTCTAAATGTGGCAGCCCTGAAGATCCAAAGTAAAAGATGGCTTCCAGGGCTGATAAGGCATACACGTGCTCACAAAAGCTAACATAAGATGTCACAGTATCAGTGAGTTTAGGCAAGACATCAGTATTTAATCTTGTTCAGTTTTGGAATAATAACACTTTAAATGAAAAAATAGTTGAAAATATTGCAAATGTAAATATTTTTACCACGTAAGTCTAGCAGAGCTCACTATGGGTTTTATATTTATTTATTTCACTTATTTAGATTTTGTTATCTCACCTTTATTATTTTATAAGTAACTCAAGGCAGCAAGCATTCACAATATTCCTCCTTTTCCCCACAACAACAACCCTGTGAGGTGGGTCGGGTTGAGAGTGACTGCCCCAAAGTCACCCATGCTGTTGTCCAGGTATCTGCTTTTTACTCTCCCTTTCCATCACTTTATAACATTAAATTATATATATGTAACATTATTTGTATGTTCTATTATAGGCATTCCAGAAAGACTCAAAAGTTTCAGATAGACTTAGTATTGTGTTCATACAGCATGCTTCATTTAGTTACCAATTTCATCTATTTTCTGGGTTTGTAGAAAACCATAAGCTAACAATATGGTCTGGATTCTCTCTGAGCTATAAAATACTCAAGTGGGGTTATGCTAACCAAACATAGTATGCTGTTGTTTTCTTTGCCTGGCCCAAGTTATGACAACACAGTTAAAAAGTCATTTGTTTTAAGATTTTTCAGGGACTGCCTCAGTGTTTATGCAAGATTCATATTTTTGAACTGTTTTTTATTCCTGATTTTATATTTTTTTAGTAACTCTTGTCTCCAATTAAGATAAAGCCATATTTTACAAGTTTTACTTGTAAATTAGTAAAAAGATTTACACTTTTCAGTCAAGAACTTGCAGCAATAAATATCATAAAACTATAAGTGAGCATGAAAGTTGTGACTGTGTTTAAATCCTTTATATATATCCATCATAGATTGCAATCTTATATTTTCCGTTCTTATTGTACAATTTACTTCTTCAACCAACCACTGCATGAGCTGCGGTTATTTGCTATAACATTTGCATCCTAGTCTTCTCTCAAGGAATTCCCAACAGGATAAAAAAAATAATTGATTTCCTTCCTTATCATGATTATGGGTGAATGTCAGGGTTAGGAATGTATATAAAATAGTGATATAGATATAGGTAGCATACATGCAACACTGTTAAAGTATCGATGTTATTTTTTAGTTGTTATTTGTAAATATTTGTATTTGTTTGTGTTTGTGTGTCTTGTTAGTGTCTTTTCTATTGCAAAATTTAATAAAGATTATTTTCCAAAAAAAATAATTGATTTGCCCATTTATTTTTTTTCACATTAGTCCTTTGAGACAAATTTGTACATTCACTAATCAACCATGCCTATTCTGTCAAAACCCACACAATGATTTATACATTTGATTCCCAGTAAAACAGCAGTCCCTAACCTTTGTGGCTTGGCAGCCCGGCTGGGGATGGTGGTAAGAGGGAGAGGGGAACTGGGTGGTGTGAGCAGCGGGATGGCGTGCACACAGCACCCATGCAGCCCTTGCACAAGTGGTGGGCTGGCACACATGCATGCAGCTCAACTTGCACAAGCAGTGGGCTGGGGCCCATTCACTCAGGTGGCCGCCAGCTCGCTGCTTACACAAGTTGAGCCAGTCAGCCCGCCACTTGCATGGCCCAATTCCAAATAGGGGAATGGGAACCCCTGCAGTAAAGGGTTTGAATCCTATAGATTCAATGTACAACTAACGAAGATGTACATCTAATGATTCCTAATAAGAATGAAACTACAATAGTCTCAGTTGGTGTAACTGAAAACGCCACATACTATATATATTGTGTAAAAATAAATAAATCCACCACCACTAGGATGAGAGGGAGGGTGAAAATCATGTAAAACTTTCTCTCTCACACTGCCTCAAAGCTCAAAGGGAAACAGAGTGTAGATACCATTCTGATCGATTGTATATATTCCGTCTGACAACAGTAGTGGGAACCAAAAAGCTCCTAAAGTTAATGCACTATTTATGCATCTAAAATGCAATGATCAATGAATTGTTTTTGGAGAAGATTTATATCAACATCTGATATATACATCCAATGGTTCCCAAAAAGAATCATGTACCATCTCCCACTGCTTCCTAGCAGTCAACATAACTCTTTATAACAAGTATAAAAAATTGGCAGTCCTATTGTGCAAGAAAAAAAAATCCCCCAGAAAACATGTAATCACAGATTACACAAATCATAACAACTGTAGAATATAAATGATTTTATATTAGGACTTGCTTTCAATTTGTAACAGCATTTTTAAAGAATAGTAGAAGTTATGGGGAAAAATTAAATTCTCTGAGTCCAAATAACTCCCAAAGGGAAAAGAATTCAGTAATATCTAATCTATGTGTTCATATGTTAGATAAATGGTGCAGTTACATATGTAAGAATGTTTACTTGCTATATAATGGTGGCATTAATTCAAATCTTATCAAATCAAAGAGCTGAAAGAGGCTATTGGGTCAACGCCCTGCTCAGGATAGGAATCAAAATTAAGCATTCCCAGAAGACAGCTCTTCAGCTTTCTCATGAACATCTCCTACAATGGAAATCCTACTATTTCTTTGGACAATTAGTTCCACTGTTGAATGCTCTGTTAATTTTATTCTGTTATTTGAAGCTCAATATCTACAACCTAGTTATTTCAGCTTTATTTTTCTTCTAGGGCACATGGTTGCTATTAGAAATCAACAGATCCTTGGAAATCAGTTTGCCAATGAATTCTCCTATTCATGAAATAATGAAAAAGAGATGATTTGGGTTGCCAGAAGACATTTTCCTTTCAGAATTAAGGAAGTAAGAAGTAAGGTACAATTTAGGAAGGATTTTGATTCAAGTTTTATCTCTTATTATTATGATATATGCAAAAATATATTTTATGGTTACTGTCTTGTCATTCTTGTTATTTGTACGTTCAGATTTTAAAATTGTACCAATTTTTAAATGGAATTATTTAATCTATGTATGCTGCTGAGAGCATTTCAACTGAAACAGCATATGCTTAACAAAATTATTTATATAGTTGGGCTTCAATTATGGATTTCTGTATCTTCAAATACAACTTGTTTTGAGGATTTTTCAGTACAATTTGTTGTGCCATGGTAAAATTCCCTGTAGGGCATATTGGAAGTGCTTTTAAAATCTTTTTGTTATTTATGCCAACAGAATGTCATTTCATTCAGTGGAGAGAAATTGCTGTAGTACACCTTTATACATTATTCAGAGTCCTAGTTGAAGACTGAGAGTGGCCAGAGAGAATAATAAACTTGACACAGTACAGAACTTTTGTGGAAAACACTGGAGCAAAGAAAGGAGACAGCGGCAATATGAATCATTCAGGCTGGCACATGCTAAAAAATGAAAATAGTGCCCATAGGGGAAGGAGGCTAAAACATCTAAGGCAAGCCATAACATATCTCAGAATTTGTTTTCCAAGTAAGCATGGTTGAATGAAGGCTGCTACTCTTACACAGGATAGACAGATGCTTTCCTCTTCTGGCAGGAACTGTTGCATTTTGGAACAGGCTGGAGAGACATAAGAAGCTTGCTTGCTTGCTTGCTTGAGGATGCATGTCGCCTCTTAAGTACAAGGCATTTTCTGTGCTCACATGCAACTCTCCTAAATTTTACACCAGCAGTTCACTTAAAATAGATCTAAATACTTAAGCAAAGTAGCCATATTAAAGATGAAAACTCCCTCAACTTGGGCTGCATTCTTGACAGCTACAAGTTCATGTAGGTTTTTTTGAAAATAACATAGATGTAGCATGATATTGCATACTGCTATTCTTTCAGATCAGATTTAACTTCATAGTCTACCCAAAGCCTTGGAGTTTCCTGGTAATGTCCATCCACATATCAAGCAGATCTGACATGCTTAGGTTGACTGAGATCAGCCAAAGTTAACTAGGCATTGCCATTGTTGTACTGAAATAATAAATCCAATGCAAGGATTTTGTGTACAGTAGTGTATAGTAGATATCATAATACATTGTTTTATCAATTGTAATGTATCAGGATCTTTATTGTTTTAATTAAAATGGACTGAAGATACATTCTGGCTTGCCGTATTAGAAAGGCAGAAGGCACTCTCTAATAATGCAGCATTTTGACAAATAGCAAGAAAGGTACAAATTCACCTTGGGTCCCATTCTGAGTCACTTTGCAATCTGCATTCCATTGAACATGCATTTTAAATCTGGCTCTTAAGAGAGAATATAATTCACAGTAATCTAAAATACAATTAATTTCCCGAAAGAAAAACTGAAAAAGAAAGCATGTTACAGAGAAAGCAATGAAACTCACTTTGAAGTAGCAAAATATAAATTTAGGAAGTCTATATTTTAAAAGAGGAATTTGGAATTCATGGAGTAATTTGTTTGCTGGATTTATTATAGTTTACGTTTACTTGCCTACATTTGAAACCGAAATAATTTTCTCCCATTCTTTTGGTTTTAGAATAAGTGCCAGGCTGATCAAATAAGGGTAGGCTGAGAGATGATGAAAAAGGTAACTTATATTTGAATACAGTCCCTTGTGTGCAGCTTAATACCGGTAGAAGATACAGAATTCCTGAATAATATTTACAGTACAGTATTTACAAAATTTAGAATGAAACAGAATCTCAGGCTGTTCTTCTCCACATCCTGAATTGTCACATTTTCCTCTCAGATATAATGTACAATTATTAACATGTGTCGAAGATCTTGATTTGGAGGCAAACCATAATTGTAAGGCACATTGAAACAGAGATTGTTTTCTCCTTAAACAAGTCATTTTGTAATTACTTCTCTCCTAAAGAAAAATCATATTTTTCTATTCAACTGTCCTGTGAGTTGATGGGAAATCTTCTCTTGGCAAGGAAACAGGGAGTTAGTAACTATTACGAAAACAACCTGCTGATTGACTTCCTGAACTGAATGACCCTTTGTGAATCTTCATATGTTTAGATAAGTGATCACTGCGGGCAAATTTCTTCTCGCATATTTGACACGGGTAAGGCTTGAGTCCAGAATGGGAGCGCTTATGGCGAGAGAGCTCATCTGAACGGGAAAACCTGCCAGACAGAAGAGGAAATATTTGTTTATTGCACATTTGTTAAAACCAAAGAGACTGTTGCTTTTCCCCCTGTGCCATCAACACCAAACCATAGAATGCAAGAAAGTTTTCTGGGATATAGAAAAGAAAATTAAATGGATGCCATCTTTATTTGAATCTCAAGAAACCAGTATTTTTCCACTTATGAAGTTTCCTTCATAAACCAAACATTGGCTCATATAAATTCACACATATACATTATGTATGTAGCATGTTGTTGTATATGACTCAAGGAGAGAGGAGACATGACACCTCTCCAGTTCACAACAATAAAGGCTTATGTTACTTTATTTTTGTGCACATCAGGTCTTCTCTTTCGCTCTTATAGTTTCTTTGGTTTTATTTTCATATGCAGATTTGCACACCCGATCTTCCTATGAAGTCTTGCAACAGATCTTAACAAATCTTAATAAAGCCATTGTGCTTTTGTGCAATACCACTTCTCTATTCAGAGTGTGATGAGATACAGAAGGAAGCATCACTGGTCCATTGTTACATAACAATTCAGAAAACAGGCTAGACATGATCTCAAACTGGGCTCAGAACACATCTACTCCTTAGCAGATTTATTTTCCTTTTAATTGGAAAGGAATCTTTGTTCAAATGTAAAGATATAAGGCAGGTATTGGGTAACATGCACCCATCAACCTAACTTCAAAACTCTCTCCAAGCAAGCTCTTCAGTTCTCTGATTTGAGCAATCTGTCTCTCTTCTTGGCTGCCTGGATGACAAATAATTTTTTAGGGTGGTGGTGAGAGAAAAAGACTGTCTCAAAAAAAAATAGAGGGGAGAGAGAGAGAGAGAGAGAGAGAGAGAGAGAGAGAGAGAGAGAGAGAGAAAGACAAAGGGTAGCAAAAGTAAACTTTCTGAAGGGGTAAGAGGTAACCCTGCTGCCGTGGCTTCTGACTATGCCTACCACTGACTTAGCTCTATCCATGACTCACACAGAACCTTCAGCAAATGACCTTTCCAGGAATGTGGCTCTTGACATAATAGGATACCCAATTCTAATGGAATAATGTTAACTTATTTTATCTATTCACTCAGGAACTACAGCCTGGTGGAAACCAATTTCAGGCTATGAGCAATAGCGCTTCACTAAAGGCACATTCATAAGGCTACACAGTACTTATGATCAAGACCCATCACCTTCATCATAACGATACCACTTCTGAACAATCTCACTTCTAATGATGTCAACTCCAAAGTTGATAAAATAATGGCAATTAATAAATTTAAATAAAGAGCAGGCATGCACACCTGTCATGCACATGGACATCATAATGTCAAAAGTCTTAATTTGACTGAATATGTAAAAAGAGAGCTTTGATTAGCTACAGTCCTCCAATATGTATGTACATGTTGAAGTGTGCCAAGTTATTTGCTTTAGTTTTATTCATTCATTTATTTTATTACTAACTCCTTTGCATAACTATGGTCTTCCCAAGGCAGTTTATAATAAGAAAAGTTACAGTTGGCAATGTCATAGATTATCACTATCATCAAATTTTTAAAAATGAAGAACAATAAAATATAGTTCAAGCTTTTAACTATACATATGTGTAAAACTGTTGAAAATACTATCTGATAGCCCAAGTTAAAAAGAGAAAAAGAAAAAAAGTTCTTTCTACACCTCAGTACTTACACATTACAAAGACCAAAGATCTGATGCTGGATAAACATCATTTTTTTAAAATAGTTTTACACTACTCATCATTTTCCTGACCTGTTTCACATATTGTGTTACCATGTTATGCAAAACCTTCCCATTGTGGTTTATTGAACAAACTATGATTTAGTTGAACAAACTACAAGCCAAGCTGTAGGTGTTTTTAAGGGTGCATCAAACTTTTGGATTAGAATCAATCTAAGATCGATTCTTTTTATCCTTTTTCAATCATAAGCATTTTAAAACAGAACCAGCATAACTAAGAAACAAACAAACTTCTGAATACAATTATTGGACAATAATGTTTGCATCAATTTTCAAGCTGCAATGTGTCCTACCTATGTATACCTAAGGGTTACATATGTATGAGTGGGTATTCTTGGTTCACTTGCCCCTTTGCTATTTTGAAGATCTCACAGAAATAAAAGGGGCAACCAAGACTGTGTGGCTTGTTCTTTTCAAGCTCTTATTAGAGGAAACACAAGAGCAGCTCTGGATCAAAGATAAATCTAAAATCCAAATTTCCCACAGTGACCAATCTGGGCCTCCTAGCAAGCCAGAAATAGGGGAGGAAGTTAACGCCATCTTTTGGCTTATATCGATTGATAG
This sequence comes from Sibynophis collaris, assembly GCA_036250565.1. Taxonomy (NCBI): domain Eukaryota; kingdom Metazoa; phylum Chordata; class Lepidosauria; order Squamata; family Sibynophiidae; genus Sibynophis; species Sibynophis collaris. Next base: position 320,599 of record JANHFK010002115.1, on the reverse strand, counting down.
ATGATATTATTTACTTTTTGCCTAAATGGATCAGGCTTTGATTCTCCTAATCCAGAATCAACCTGACCACAAGGGAACTAAAATCTCTAGAGTACCCACCTCCATGAAGCAGCGTAGTTTCAAACTAAGGGAGTGCATTCCTGGTTACCAAACCATGATAACAAGGGTTACGTAAGATCATGTAGAATCTGAAATATGTTCCAGTCATAATTCCTCCCACTTGCATTTTCATTTAAAAGCAACTCATTGTCAACGCATCAGAGGAGTGAGCAAAGATCCATTTCTTAATTCGTTTACTGAATTAAGTTCTGAGGGAGGGGATAACTACATTATTGCAATAAAGTGGAAATGCATCCAAAGTTATGTAGCTGAAAGAGTGGAAGCAAAGAGATCAGCCAAAGAACCTTTCAGTATGTTTCTTGATAGCTTGTAGACTAAGAACTGTAGAAAATGGCAAATGAGATTGGGCCAAAATGGCAAGGAGCAGTTCCCTATTTGTTGTGGGCGTATAATTAAACCTTGCAGTGGTGTAGATATTATGGATTGGGGAAGGGTACATTTCCTACTGAAAACCCCCTCATTTTCCAGGTATGTCCTCAAAATAAGAATTGATAGACTAATCTTCAGGTGGATCAGTTGTGGATTTCTCACACCCAAAATAATTCTCAAGTTTCCCTAGGTCATACGACCATTAATTTCTTTCACCCCATTTGAATTTGTTCCTTTAGTCAACAGTAGTTTCACCATTTGGGATGCCAGAGGTTCAGCCAGAATTTTTTTTAAAAAAAAAATCCCTACCCTCTTAATAGCTTTACAAATTAATTAGCTAGTTCTGAATGGACAATCTGCTCCATGAAAGAACTTAAGTTCTTAATGTATAGAGTGGAACAGGTGCACTCCAGTTCTTTAAGTTTCTCGGCAATGTCATATGAATCACAGCCAGCTATACTAGTATATACAGATTTATCACACTCATCTCTGCAAATAAATTACACATTATTTCATATTGTTTCCCTTATTCTGAACTGTAAAAATCTGGATGACCACTGGATGGTAGTACAATGATTCAGAAATCAAACTCTTTGTTTGCCTTCTGAGGTTATGTGGCATCTTTCAGCCTAAATATGGCAATCCTGTTCTTATCACAGAACTGTCTGTGACAAACAACACAGCTCTGGCAATTGCTGCAAAGCTCCCTGTAAATACAATTACACATCTGTTAACAGCAGCCTTTCTCCCATTTGGAAAGTCTCCACTGATGCAATGACAAACAGATAACTGGAAGTTTACAAACTATCATTGCTTGAAGAAGAGAGACACACAAGAAGAGATGCACATGAATGTAATTTTCCAAAACTTTGCAACTTTACTACTGTAAGATATAGCTAAACTGAAAAGACCAGCATAACTGCATAAATAAAATGACAATCTGACACAGTCCATGAGTGGATAATTCTTTATCAGAAGAAAATATGTAAAGTGCAAAACTGTAGAGAGCTTTCAAGAGTTCCAGAACTCTTCATCCAGCAAGTATACAAGAAGAGGTGTGTGTGTGTGTGTGTGTGTGTGTGTGTGTGTGTGTGTGTGTGTGTGTGTGTGTGTGTGTGTGTGAGAGAGAGAG
>JANHFK010002115.1:280142-290899 GCA_036250565.1 Sibynophis collaris | reverse complement strand
GCCATCTCCCGGCTGAAAAGTAAATTGATTTTTTCCTTCTAAAACCTCTTTCTTTCTTTTTCTTTCTTCCTTCCCTTTTCTTCCCTTCCCTTCCTCCCCTCTCCCTCCCTCTTTCTTTCTTTCAAGTTAACCAGAAGGGGGGGGAGAGGCTTTTTCTAAAAGAAAAAAACAGGAAGTGAGCAGTTTGGGGTGGGCGGGCAGAGCCTCATGCTGTTTTTGCTACAGGTTCTCCGAACCAGCCACCACTGCTCCTACCTACTCTATAGAGCCGGTCCGACCGGGAGGATTTCACCCCTGCTTGTGACCATTTTTCACACTTATGATCATTGTAGTGTCCCCATGCTCACATGATTTACACTTGGATGCTTGACAAGGGATTCATATTTATGACGGTTGTGGTGTCCCAAGGGGGTTATGTGATCCCCTTGTCCGACCTTCTGACAAGCAAAGTCAATGTGGGAGCCAGTGTTACCAACTGCAGTGATTCACATAACAAACATGGCAAGAGAAGTCATAAAATGGGGCAAAACTCACTTGATAAAATTTTTCACTTAGCAACGTAAATTTTGGACTCAATTGTAGTCATAAGTTGAATATGTAAGTTGAGTGCCTATATATGCCAACATCTGCAAATGTTATATGGTACATTAAAGGAGTATTTCAGTAAATGAACAGGAAACAAAATGTCAAATGGGATTTAATAGAAATAAGTTCTGAAATGAAACTCTCTCAGTGAAGGAGAGATCTGAACCAGTTGTAAGTAATCGTGGTTAGATTAGGGTTAGTGTGGGGGTTGTGAAAATAGCCACAACCAAGCCCCCAAAAATGGATGAAACATGACTGTCAATATTCTAATGCATTTAGACAATTGATGGTATGGTTATAAATGCATACTTAAGTGCAGCTCTTGTCACAGCTCAAAAAGAATAATGTAGAACCCTGACAGAAAGGCCAATCAGAATGACTCCAATGAAGAAATGTTATAGTGTTTAGCTCTCTGAGTTTGGAACAAAGAAAATGGATCTTCTGATCATGGAGAAACCCAGTATAAGGAAGTCAAACAGGAGATTCAAGGCAGATGGGAAAACAGGAAAAGCTCTGCATAGTGAACCTACGGTACATAATTTGTAACAATAGGAGATAACCAATAGGATAAATTATTTAAGAGGGGGAGAAAATGAATTTTTGGAGGGCATAATGACTGCATAGGTTAGTTTAATTTATTGATTAGCCCTTGGGCCATATCAAAGTGCATAATGACTACCAACCACCTCCAAGCTGAAAATATTTTCAATATTTTCACTAGTAATTGCATAGTCCACTCAGGGCTTCTCAGAAGCTTCTAACTAGCTATTCTAGGATGGAAGCCTGGTTAAATATTTCATTAGATTCAGTAGACAGCTTACACTCTAAATTCACCTGACAATTATATTCACTGGATGTGGATCCAAGTAAAAAGCACATGGAATTTGCACTCATAGAAACAACAAGAATGAGACACACAAAGGTAAGATAGAGCTGAAACGTTTTTCTAGTAAATAGATATTTTGGAGAGAAAGAACCCGATACAGTTGTTTTTGTAATATAACTGTTTAAATTACCATTTACATTTGCTAAATAGAAAATCTGGGCTAAAAACTGGGGGAAAAATACAGATTATTAAGAAGAATTAAAGATATTAATAAATACACTATATGAAGGAAGACTTTTTTTGTACTAATATGCTATTCAGAAAAGAAGGAATAAATTCTAAACAGCTATAGCAGAGGTCAGCAACCTGCTAGAGCTCCCTGTCACTCAAAATATGTGTCACAACCGCCAATATGCGACACCCACTGGCACGCGATTTATAGGCCAACCATGGATAAATCCAAGAAAAGAAAAGTTTCAGAAGAAAACAGAATGTTTAATTCAACTACCTATGCTAGTTTTGTGGCCGCTCAAGAAATAATCAGGCACAGGAAGAGTTTTGTGGCTCCCGGTGTTTTCTTTTCTGTAGGGAACCGGGTCCAAATGGCTCTTTCAGTGTTTAAGATTGCAGACACCTGAGCTATAGTGTAAGGGTATGTTGAAATTACTTCAGGAGACAGGAGAAAAGCCTTATCTGACATCAGATAAGAGGCAGCTAGGTTGGAAGCAGGAATGGGGGCATGGAAAATACCTCAGAAAGGACCCTTCCTGGTTTCTTGGATTGTAAAAGTGAGCCAGGACAGATCCCTGCAGACTTGCAAGTTTCTGTTAATGTGACCTTACAATAAAGATTGAATGACTTTTCCTGGATATGCTTCTCGTTTGGGCTGGTCGACAAAGCTGACATATTGTGGAGAATGATTAAGCTGATGCCCAAGTTACTATATTGATTACTTATTTGCCCTTCAATATCTCCATTATCAGATTTTACCTCAGATAAGGTATTAGCAAAGGAAAGAAGGTATATAAGTTATTGAAAAATGTATTTCTTTGAGTTGGAATTACAAGCAATATTCCTTTGGTAAACATCTTAACAAAACAGACCAGTAGATGGCTCTATTGCCTCCAAGACTTTGCATTACTTTTCTCACACACTGAAAATATATTCTGCCAATGTCCCCTTAACAAGATTAATATGCAATTTTTTCATCTTGTGCAAACTGTAGGATAATCATCTTTAATAAGAAGGCTAGGGAGTTTTCCATGATAAACAAATTCAATCCTTTATTATAGTCTCAAATCCAGTTTGTTATAACACAATTTCAATAGTCCTGTATCTATCAGTTTCGTAACTGAAATCTAAAAATAATTGTTATTAACATTTGGGTCTCTTTTGTTTTAGCTGATTAGGTCTAACAGTTATTTGCTCATTCTGGCAGAAATTTAAAGTCAGAAACCATTGGGAGCCAAGAAATTCCAAGAAAACTAGATGTACTTACTAAGCATGTTTTAAACATGCTGATTTAAAATAGATACAAAGATGAGGTCTTTTTCTCTACAATGAATTCCCCTTTTTCTTCCCTGAGAACGTATTTTTGCTGAGACCAACCCAATCATCAAACAAGGCATCATGCAGAACTTCCTGTTTTAAACAATCCTAAAATTTACAATACAGTCAAGTCACAATATATTTTTCCAGGTAATATTACTTAAAAAGAGGCAGGACTAAATTATTAAAGTTGTTTTTAAAAATCAGTATTTTGAAACAATTCCTGGAAAACATACTTGCAGTTTTCAAATTTTAAAATATTCACACATACGCACACTGCCTTATCTATATATGTAAGGAGTTTTCCCTATCATTGTATGCTTTCTACCAGTAACTTTAACACCCTTATATAAATGTTGCTTATCAAGACTGCAAGTTATGTTAGATCTGCCACTATTAACAAATTATTTTCTTCAGCTATCAAGGAAATTATTTACATTTAATTAATTCACATGAATTCCATACTTCTGTAATATCTGGGATTCAAATAAATACAAAAGCTAACTCAGGGAAGGCCATTTATCTTTCATTTAACTGCCTGAAATGTATGTAATTTAAAAGAAAGCCTGATCAGTCTTTCCCCAAAAAGCAATTATGGTGTTTAAGGAGGAGCTACTCTGCTCAAGAGTTGAGAAGTTCACGGGGCCATCATCTTAATTTTCGACATAACCCATACAGATATTTACATGCCTGATGTCCTTTCCTCCCTCAAACAATTCAACCCAAACCCATCATCTCAGTTTTAACAAGTATGTGTACTGCATTGCTTCAACAGGAAGAGGCCATAAAAGATACAAAGAGAAAGGTGTGAAAACTATATATATAGTACTACCAAACAAAATTAGCATGTGCCAGTTTGAGGATAGAGACCACATAAAATGCCCTTTATTTCTTCATATTACACACCATAGATCCCACTGGTTAGTTTTGTATCTACGAGAATGGAAAAATGTTCTTACTGCTGTCTTCTAAGGGGAAGGGGGAAATGGAAAAGATAAAATGTGAACAGATATTGAAGAAGCATCTCCAGATAAATAAGTTTTCCTTAGCTTTAAATATAGGCTTCTTAAATTAACAAAATAATGATTATGAGTTATTGAAAGAAACATATTTGGCAAGTTAGGAAACAGCTACATTGGGAAAACTAAAGTCAACTACATGCTACTTTTTCACGTTTATTTTTCTGAACAACACACATTCTTCAATTTCCAAACTGATAAATGGAAAACATGTATATCAGTATAACCTAAATAATTGAATAGAACTTTGCTTGGATGCTCACAGAGCAGAGAACAATATAAACAACTACAATAGGTTTTAAATTCCAGGAGAATCATATAGGACTGATGAAAGTATCAATTGTTATGAAGATTATGTACTAAAATAAGAAGTTTGTGTGTCATGTTTCTAGATATTTGCTTTTTCATTACTTTTAATCTATTATCTTAATGACAACAGTATTTAACTCTCTGGTTTGAACTTTGGTTACATTCATCCATATGGAAGAGTGAATTGGAAACATATTTACTGTACACATTATATTCTGCATTGATAATACCTATAAAATTGCTATTCAACTGCTAGAAGAATTATTATTTAGCCACTAGGCTAATGAAAAACTAATAGACCATTTAAAAACCGGTTAGGGTAAAACCTTCCTTGGGATATAAACCTGCCCTAAAGCCATAAAACTCAAGTACGGTAAGTGTTCTTGACGCATTTGTAAATAATAATGAAACCCATTTATGTAGACACAAAGCTGTAGCACAGGGTTTTACCATAGCATCAGTCAGTGGAATTAGATCCCACAATACTAAAAATCTTCTGTACTCTGTGTGGCAAAATTAATTTCTTGGCCCTTAGAAATGGCAATTTCAGAAATATAATACCTATTTAGCTTTTACGCTAGACATTAAGCAAACCAAATCTTGGATTCTTCTTTCATTTCTGCGCAAACCTAAATTCATGCTCTGTATTAGTACATTTCCAAAGCAAGGAGCTGTTCAGCAAAACCTAAAGTAATTCCCAGCTAGTCTCTTTCCCTCCCTTCCCTTCCCTTCTGTGGTAGTTGATGAAAGGTGTTATTTCCAGTAAGTTTCTATAATTGCAGCTTTCATTCAGTAATCTGAAAGGGTGAGAGAGAAAACACAACTATTCTGGGAAGAAAAGAGGAGGAAACAGTGTAAATTTAAACTGTCCTACACCAGCCATCCAAAACATCTGCAGAGTCTCCCACTTATTCCAAATGCTAAGATCAACTCACCTGATTATTTGCTAAAGCTGGAAGCCAACAGGCTAAGAAGTTCAAGTATGCTGGTTTCATATCCCTTCCCTCTGAAAGACAAAGCTTTTTCAGCAGAGTAAGCTTGGACCGGCATTGGGAGTGCACCAGAGAGAGGTGGGGCCAAGATCCACCCCTCTGCTGTCATAGCCTATTGGTTTGGGAGCCCTCCCTGCTGCTTTTTACCTTTCCCTTTTTCCCTCTCTCCTCCCAAGTATTTGCACTGCAAAAGTATTGTATATTTTACATTGAGTTAAGAGTTCCAGTTACAATGCACAACCTGTTCTTTTGTCTGGGGGAAAGAGAAAAAAAAAAGAACACAAAGCAGCAAATACACAATCCTTTTTTGAAAACCCCCAAAGAATTCAGGTTCTCAATTTCTAGGATGACATGACTGTTGCATTGTTAGCAGTAGGATGACTGTTACACTCCAATGTCTGCCTTTTGCAGAAAGTAGCACTTCTGCTGTAAGACATCATCTTAGTAATGGACAACCTAAAAAGGTACAAAAGCAGAGGGGAGGAGGGGGAGAGAAGAGATGGTTGGGAACAGCTGGGAACCCTGCCCTGAAACCATTCTCAAAAGGGATTATGCAGCTGAATAATGCTGCCTCCACAACAGGGGAGTCTGTACTCTACTGGGCCTCTTGGAAGGGATGCAGTAGCGTCCACAGAAAGTTGGCATGGAATAAAAGCTATTGTTGGAAGGGAACTCTATTTTCTTTGCAAGTTGCTCTTCAGAACTATGTCATTCTATCTACAGTGCTCACCAACTTGAAGCTGCACATTCCCTATGGCAAGTAGAAAACTGTCAACTTGTATTTCCTCCAGTTTCTAATTTGACATTTGACATGTGATCTGAATCCATTAAGACAACAGTAAAAATGAAGAATCATTGAAGGAGAAATTCAGGTTATGTAGACCAAAAACATCTGAGTTGTTCTGGGCCATCTCCTGTTACTGCAGCGTCAATCAATCTGGGCATGAGAGAGAGATAATAAGGGGAGCACCAAATGTCTTTTCTCCAAAATAGTGGTGAAAGTTAGGAAAACACCAAATGTCATTCTTGATCTAATAAATGAATTGTGTGATAATGTAGCCTTCACACTTTTATTGTTTGTGACATAATAATACAAAGGTAATCAGCAAATATGGAACATTATCAAGCAGCAGCTGATTATAGCTTGCTTTTTTTTTTGACAAGGGTCCTCTAGTATACTAGCAGTTTAAAAGAAAAAACTTCTTTGAAGTATAGTTTGTATTTCTAATTAAAATTTGAAAGCTGTACTTCAGGTTGATGAAGATTTTTCATTCATGATCAACATGTTTTACAAACCAAACCTAAAAAGCCATGGCCTACAACTTGAAGGTAATTATGTATAGTGTTGGGAACATGCTGATCCCAATCAATAGGGCACTGCACTAAGTATCTCTGCTCTTCAATGAATTCACACGTAAGCACACATATGCAAACACTCAAATGCCTACACTTCAAAATTTATTCCTGAATCACTGAATGTCATTTTGTATTTAGCACCATAAATAGATACTATAGATAGAGCATTTACCCTATTCAGATGTATGGAGTGTATGTTCATTGCTTATGTCTCGGTCATCTATAGGAAATGTGGATCAAGTGGAAAGAAGAGGGAGGGGGAAGTTATCACTCATAATTCAAAGCTTACACTTTTACAGGTGCCTATTTGGCTACTAATAACAGTCTCAGTAGAGAGCAGGCAGGCATTATAAACCACTAATCTCCCCCACAACACACTTGCCAAGAGACTAGATCTGCCAGGCATACAGCCAAATTAGATGCTACAGTGGAAGTGTCCAGGACAGATAACTGCAGTTGTAGCCCACCATGCTGAAAATAAACCTGTGGTCATGATGAGAGTCTAACAGAACTGCTTTGTTTATTATACCTTGACATTCCAGATGCCAGTATGCATATCTTACTAAAATTAAAATGATTTGGCTATTTCGGCGATGAAGAATATTTTAGGTCTATTTTTATTTTATTCAAAAGAGGTTAAAATACAAAACTCCAAAATATTTTTAAAGAAACAAAGAAAACCCCCACAAACCAAGCAAAACACTAACCTAACACATATATACGTATTATCCCCTCCTCCAGCTGAATACTGATTAATATATGAATGACAAAATGGAAAACAGGAAGTACAATGGTAATAAAAAAGGCAAGATTAAAGTTTCAAAACCCTGTGTCAACAAGCTATTATTATAATCAACTCCTAGAAAATTCACCATGGCTTCTTATCTATCCCAAATCATTCTAAGAGTTAACACTGATTTGTCCTGGATCAAATATCCACATCTGTTTCTTAATACTATCTCTTATCAATTGTCTAGTTAAACATACTTAGCCTAATCTCCAAAATAGGTATATCTTCCCAAAAATGTCCAGAGGAAATTGTTTGCCAGCTATGTGTGATAAATCCATTACCCAATCTCCTTCTATCCTCTTAAGGAAACCAATTTATCAATTATCCACTCAGTCAGTTTTCTGCTGCTGTAAAAGAATGCAGGCTTGAACTTCAAGGAGGAGTATGCAATTGATTCACTTAGTTCTAAGTCTTGTAAAGCCCCCAATTCTTTCCAGCGAATCTGCTACTTTCAGATCACATTCCTTTTGTGAATCTGATTTATCTACAGTTGCATGCATCTGAATATTTTCCACATCCATTATCATTTCACCAAACTTTTTTTAAAAAGCTTTAAACTAGGGACCCCATGTTACCAAATGGTCTTTTTTAGATGCCAGCCTCTTTTCCTTGTCTGCAATCTGATACATTGTTGCTTTGTGTAACTTAGCAATGGTAGATAAGAGAATTTTTCAAAGACACAAAACAAGAAACAAGAAGTAATATCCCTCAGAAAATAGAGAAGCAGGGAAGGTATTTTGATTCAAACTTAAAAGAAAGTTTAAGAAAATAAGCTCCAAACTTTTTGAAAATTAATATAATACAAAATCCTTGTAGTGAATGTCCAAGAAAAATGAAAATCATGTAAAAGTACTTTCACTAACCAGAAATACGCCATGATTTCCTTACAGAAAAATTAAAGTTATTCAAAACAAGAAAATAGATCAAAGGAGAGGAACAATACAAAAAACAAAAATACAGAAGGAGTCCAGCAGAGGATTATAATAAACAGTATTCAACCAGTTGGTCAACTTTTAAAGATAAGAAGCAAAGAAAAACAGAAGCTTTAAAAAATGAAGTTAAAACCGAGGCATTCTTAAGAAAATGAACTGACAAGAAGAAAAATGGATGCCATAGACTTTCTGACCCTCTCACAGGCAACTGTAATCTTCAAGATTCCTCTTCGAGGTGGGGGGAAGGTCCACAGACAACAAAAGCTATCTTGGGGCATTTCTACATTTTTCCATTCAAATTTAGGAAGCAGCACTGCCCATGAACCAGCTTTGGCAGCAAAATCAGCAGATTCTCGACAGGAGGAAGAAAAGTCCCTACTGTTTAGCAGCCATCTTGGAAGAGAAGTAATTAACAGTATTAGAAACACTAGAACTTGAGGTTCTAGTATAGGCACAGTATATGGCTGTATAAAGTATCTGAAAGCCAGCAAGAAAGGATATATTCCTAGATATTAAGGAGCCTTTAGCAATAGGCCATGCTTAGTAATACAGCATGCACTTTGCATGCAGAAGCTGTGTGTTTTGTTTCAAAATATTGGAAGAGACACTGCCAGTCTATACACTCACTGCAGAAATAAGCAGACCAATGATACAAGATAGCTTCCAACTTACATGTATTCTATGTACTTCACCCAAGTGTGCTCTTATATAACATAGCATTAGGCCAAGTATAGGCAGAACTTCATCTCATATCTGTATCTGGTCTAAACAAATTGGGAAAGCAAATTGATAACATTTTCCTCCCTCTTGGCCAGACCACACTGCTTATGAAGTCGTCACCAATTCTTTTTCAATTATTCAAAGCATTTAAGGATCTCACAGATCATGAATGTGTGTGCACGCTTGTGCATGCATATATGGAGAAAAGAATAGTGTCAGTTCTTATCTACCTACCCAAATTACCTGCATTCACTTGACCGGCCTATAACCTCTTCAAATCCAAACGTTCACAGTCGTTTTGTGTGTGTAGTGTCCTACCACATGTTTAGGTCTTATTACTATTTAAGCTGCATATTCCTGTTTTTCACACAATTTCACACAATAAGGACAGTGTAGTTTAATGTATATACAAATCTTCTGGGCATAGATATTTTCCACAGCTTCTAACACAGTATATATTAACTAAACAAATGCTAATACTAACAATGCTAGCCTCAATACTCCAGTTCTCTGGATAGGTCAAGTGTTAATGGATATATTTTGTGAATGAATCACTTTTATCATTGTTCTGATTTTTCATCTAAAAGAAACTAAGATTTCCATTCAAAATACTAGATGTTATCTTTCTAATTCTAATACATGCCCTCCCCCCAACCTATGGATTATGAGTCTCCTGCAAATCTGCTTTTGAACCTTAAGATTCACACTTCAACAAAAAAAATTAAGCATCTGCCTACTCTGAATGAAATGCAGTCAATAGAGTCTAAACTGATCTGGCACAGGATCAATTCGGGCTTTGCTTTATTCTTCCCCTGGGAGACAGTCTGAAGATTTTTTAAAAACACATTATAAGCCCTACCTGATGAACAGAGAACAACATTTGTCCAAGAAACCAGGAAACAAAACTCCTTTACCTGAAAACCAGGTAAGCAGGCCAGGCCTCAGCATGATTTAAAGGGAAAAAAGGCAGACAAAAGGAAGGCAAATTTAAAGCAAAATTTAGAAGGATGGCAACTGTTACAACATATATTTAACATTCCTGCAGCTTCTGCACAAATATCTTCCAAGGGACCTAAAACCTTGAGGACTGTATCAAAGTGTAACAACAACTCAACAAATCACACCAATCTGATTTTTTAGAAATTGTATAAACATGTTTTTAAAATTATGTATTATTGACTGCTGGACAAAACCAAAATCAATAAAAATCAGAAAATCTTCTGGAAGTAATTATTCAGCACCAATGTAGAATGTTAATAAATTATGCTACCATGTGTGACCACCCAAATAAGGGTGTGGCATTATCAGGGGGGTCTTATAATTTTGGGGGGTGCAGGAGGCAGCATCGCTGCCATCACCTCCCCTCCCTGTTCTTCACGCTGGCGGAGCAGCTTGCCGCTGCTGCCCTGATATGTCCCGCCACTGCCGCTGCCTCATGGAGCAGGATTCGGCAAAGCTTGTGCCGTTGCAGCCACAAACTGCAGCACCGCCGCGAGCTTCATCATACCGGTACAGCTGGCATCCTGCCGCTCGCAGCTGCACTGGTATGTCAAACCTCGTGGCAGTGCTGCCGTTTGTGCCTGCAATGGCACAAGTCTTGCAGAACCCTGCTCTATGAGGCGGCGGCAGCGCAACAAACTTGACAAAGACTCGTTTCTGGCATGTGGGGTGGGCGAGAAG